>VZRV01005554.1:0-22406 GCA_013398115.1 Falcunculus frontatus | reverse complement strand
AAAAAAAAAAAAACAAACCCAACCAAAACACCTTCTCCCGGTGCGACGGTTTTTATGTGCTTTCCAGCGGGGAAACACCGTCCCTGGGAAGCGCGGCCGGCGGGCAAAGAGCCAGGGACCCGCGGCCGCGGAAGCCAGCGTGCCCGAGCTGCCCCTTCGCCTTGTCCCCGTGCCCACGGGCGCTGCTGCATGCATTTGGAGGCAGCAGATGTTTTAACAGCCTCCGTGTAGAGATTACCGAGTGCCATATGTTAAATACCACCCTTCCTCCGGAAAAAAAAAAAAAAAAAAAAAAAAAAAAAAACCAAAAAAAAAAAAAAACACCACAAAAAACCCAAACCCCCCCCCCCCAAAAAGGGAAAAAAAAAAAAAAAAAAAAANCCCCCCCACCCGAAAAAGGGCAAAAAATAGTAACAAAAAATAATACAATAACAAACCCCACCCTTTTCGCACTCGCTCCCCTTCTTCAGCTGAGCTGCCTCACCCATTTAAAAGCATAAATGGTTAAATCAAACATCGCGGGGATGTGCGCGCAGCCCCGGGCGGGCGCTCCCGCGGAGCTGCCGCCGCGGCCGCGGGGAAACCGAGCTCCCGGGACAGGCGCTCCTCCTTCCCAGCCCTGCAGCCCCGAGAGAAGGGGGCTGTGCTGCTCCCAACCCCACCGCAGCCGCCGGGTGGCAACACCGCCGGCATTATTTAGGTCTTGGGACGCTTCTGCAGGGCACCAAATCGGGTGTCACGGCTCCTCATCACGAACCCGACGCGCGGTTATCGTGTAATCGATAATATGTAATTTATTGGGTTCTGTTGGAGAGCGCTGCAAAGCTCTTGGGGTTTTTAAATAAATCCTAATTTCGTCATCACTCCTATTTATTTAATTTCTTTTCGCAGCAAATCCCAGAGAACCATCAGGAAGATGCTTCAGGGGACAGGATGGGCTCAAGCTTTGCAGAGCAATAGACACGGTGTGAGTGCGCCCGGCGGCCGCGGGGTTTTTGTTTGTTTAAATGGAATAAGTATTCCTTTGCAGTGCTTGAAACCTGAAGGCTGGAGTGTGAAACACGAGAATCTGAAAGTGAAACCGACTGGAAGCCAAAAAAGAAACAGATGAACGTGTTTCCACTGTCCAACCTGAGGAAAGCCCCGAAAGCAAACAAACACCATGAATAATAAAATGTGCAATAGATTTGAAATAAAATTATTCCAGCTTCAGTCACTGGAAACAGTCTATCTTGGTGGTTTGGGGTTTTTTTAATATATCTGATTTTTAGCCTTTCAAAGGTAAATTACATAATTCCATGCTGTGCATTCAACAGGAAAAACATGATAAAAATTATCTTCTATTTCCTCTGGGTTTTGATGAAAGGCTAGGAAAGGATTTGAATAGCACAGGATCTGCTGCCTATCATCCATGTATTTTCAAGGAGCATTTTAATTGTACAGGTAGTTTTCAACTCTATATAACTGTGTGGTGGCAGCTTTATAATTAGCAGCCATATCAAACAACGTAAGTACTGAGCAGGTGAAACATACCCTGTAATAAAACTGTTCTTACCTTGAAAGGCTGATTTTATTCAGGCTCAATAGTTAACAGCATTAACTAATGGATTCTGTGATTGATTAACATATTTTTAATTAATTGCTCCTTTCTGTTTCGTGCAAAGTTTCTTCTTTAACCTTTCTCATTCCTTAGTTTAAACTTCTTCAGAGCAGTAACTGGAAACTGTGTTTGTGCAAAGAGTGCACGACTCCAGTCAGATTTCTTTATTAGGTGAGATGGGAAAGGAGTCAAAAAAAAGCTACAAGGATGGTCGTGTACCTGGGACTGATGTTTTACGCTGGAAGACTCGATAAATTCATCCCATTCAGCCCAAAGAATTCCCAGGCTGACTTTTCTGCCTTATCTGGCAGTATCCTTTGCAGCCGCCGCGCTCCTCTCCTGGGGGGCAGGGTGATAAGGCTGCGTTCGTTTACTCGCACCAGGAACAGGGAACAGGTGCCTCCCACGCGCCAGGAAGTCAATGGAAAGTGACATTTTTTTACCCTGGCATGCAGAACCGTACAGAAACGCCGTCATTCTTTTCTTGGGTTTGGGGTTTGGTTGGTTTTTTTTTGTTTTTTTTTTTTGCTTTTGGAGCAGGTATCTGAAAGAGCAAGGATGATTCTGATAAATTACAGGTATGAACCACTGATATCTATTTCATCATTAATAATATGATAGAATCTGAAGGTGACAATCCCCCCCCCTATTTTTTCTTTTCTTCTCACTGCCTATGAATCAACTTCCTTTTCTGCTTAAAACAGCTCTGCTGTTAACCTCTTGCATTCCCTACCTGCTGGCATGTTTGTACCAGTCCTTAGTTCAAGAGTGGCTTCAACATTAAATTCACAAGTTTTTTTTCTTTTCAGACTGTTAGGAGAGATCAATAAAAGACTTTCTGTCCCCAAACCTTCAGCTGAGCTCAAATTTTTAGGGCATTTTGCTGTGACATAACTTCCTTCCTTCCTTCAAAAGCGATGCTCAGACTTTTCTCTGTGGTCTCTCAGATGGTTCTGCTCTTACTAAAACAAATGTGGAGCTCCAATTCCATTTTATTTGCTTTCTGTCTACACTGAGGCAAAGATTTTATACTTCATACACATATGTAGCACGCCCAGGTCTTTACAAACAGAGAACAGGAAAGGAAGATGTTAAGAGGAAATTGCTCCTTTTATGGGGATTTGGGAAGGGCATATCTTAGTTGTGTTAACAGTGCTGTGAACTGCTAAATAATCACGGTATTTACTCGCGGAAGAGCAGCTGTATTTGAAAGGTAAGTGCAATGATTCTGTTAATCTGCAGTGAGAGAATTATCCTGACACAGGTTCCCACACTGAATAGTTTGCTGAAACACGTGAGGCATATATTGTCTGGCAAAGAGAAAGATATTTTATATGGAGCTTCATCAGAGTGGGATTTTGGTTTGGAAGCCATGTGAATGACTGTGGGATGGGGACAAGCTGGACCTTTCATCGCGTGCAAACGTGTAGAGCACATCCAAATTCTGAAAACAGGTGGATTTTTAAAGGGAAGAACAGCTTGTCTTGTTACCTCTGTGAAAGCATCAAAAATTGTCCATGAAGAAATATTAGGCTCTCAACCAGTATTTTGGATGTCCCCTTTGCATTCCAGGGACAATCTCTAGTTCTTTTGACTTCTGTCTTCTTAACACGACCACACAAACAAACAGAATAAACTTTTATTGCCCGACGAAGAGACAAACACATAAAACCCTCAAAACAATAGTATCACAAAATAAAACAGTGTAAATAAATTCTCTCTACTGATGTAAACTATTTTACTTGTTAATTTCCTCTTCCAAAACTGTTGAATTAAATGCTGTTCCCATGGATAAACTGTCAGGATATTTTACTATTCAGCTCTGTGCCGATTACACCTACACCTGGGAAAATTAATTGCTTTTAAAATATTAATAGCCTAAAACATTACATTGCATATAATATTAATGACCACCTGAATGCAGTGCTATCACTTGTTTCTTTTTTCTCTCCTTCTCTTTTGGGATGCAGCATTTTAATCCTATAATGGAGTGTTCCAGCACCAGTGTGCTCCAAAACTGTGCATTTTACAGTGGTCAAATTGAAGCGTTTTGAAAGGTCTTGCCCCTTCTCACAGTGGCATTTACAGCCAGAGCCTTCAGTCACCGGCCAGGTGACACATGGCTTCTGAATAAATGGCTTTATTGAGAATCCAGAGTGTGGGCAGTTAGAAAACCCTGTCACCCATGAGCTCCTCAGCATCCCTGGCTTCCCCAAATCCTTCTGCTCAGCACCGCTGCCCGTGGTGAGGCTTTGCTGGGTGTTTGAGTGAGTGATGGGCAAACAGGAGCTCAGCGACTGTCCCTCTGTGCAGGGGGGTGACAAACATCTTTGTTCCAAGCTCAGCCCTCAGCTATTTCAGATCTCAGCTCCCAGCATTTACACACAGGCAGGTTTTGGCTGTCTGAGGTGTCTTGCTAGGCATGATCAAAGTCACATCTGCTTTGTCTGAGATCCATCCAAAGTCTGAGGAGGTTCTTGTTTGGTCTGGGCAAAGCTCCTGATGTGGGTGAGAAGGTCGTTTGGGCAGAGACAAGAGGGCTGGTGAAGTGATAGCTGCCCTCCTGGTGAAGTGGAAAGAAATTCTCACAGGTCTCTGTGAAATCCACTGCTGCTGCCCCTGGAGAGCTCCCAAAGCTCCTCCATCACTCCACAGGGGCAGAACACTTCAGCAGCAGCTGGGCACTGGTGAGCGATTTCTCAAGGGCTGCATCTCCCAAGGGGTGTCCGAGGAAATGTCCTCTCCTCTCTGCAGCTCTGCTACCTCACCTTGGCAGCATTTGGCTTTTTACTGTCAGCTAAGAAACCCTCTTGCTCCCCTGCTGTTTTCCCTGAATCTGGAGCTGAAGTTAACAGGCAGACACAACTTCCTCTGCGCGACCTTATGCTGCCTTCCAGATGTTTTACTGCATGTAAATATACACAGGTCTGAGGGAAACATTGCTCTTAGAAAGAGTTAGGTTGGAAGACATCTAGTCCAGTCCACTGCTCACAGCAGGGCCACCTTCCAAGCCGGATTGGGTTGCTCAGGGCCTTGTGCAAAATATCCAAGGGTGAGGATCCCACAGTCTCTCTGGGTAATGCCTCAGTGCTGCACCAGCATCAGCTGGAAGAACCTTGCAAAGAACCTTTGTTAAGAAAGGTTAAGAACTTCTGCTTCTTTGTTAAGAATCCTGGTGCCTGGTCAGAGTTTGCCTGGCTGTAATTCTTGTCCAACCCCTTGAAGTCTCCTGAGTATCTGAAAAGCAGAAGGAAGCAGTGGTGGGTGCTCGCTGGCCACTGGGATAATTCCATTTACATAACTCAGGATGTAGCATGCCAGATCTGCAGTGTGGCTTTTATTGGTGAATGGAATTAAACTGCCTTAATAACTAAAAAAATCACTAACACATGTCCCACACTGCTCTCCTTCACTGAAACCTCCAGATCTCCTCCACTCTCTCCTCCATTGGCTCCATTCTCGGTCCTTCTTCATCCCTGGTGGTACAAATCTGTATCCCAAGCAAAACTTGGTTGTGCTGTTGTCTCATTTCTCTGTGTGCTGAAACTCTCACCGGGGCTTTCACCTCATCCTGACATGGCAATAACCTCTTGGAGCAGGTTCCTGGGGTGATGTTGGTAGCTCCTCATGCTGTCCTTCAGCTCTTCCCGAGGTATTGTCTGCAGGCTGGGCTGGGGGCCCTTTTGCCTCAATGGGCTCTCATGCCCAGACATGGACTGTTTCTTTTTTGGGTTTCAAATTTTTATTTAGAAGGCTCATTGGTGGCAATCACCATCCTCAGAAGAGAAGCTTCCCGCAGGTCAGGAAAGCACCATTTTTGTTTTACAAATACCTGAGGCTCTGTGCTGTAGAGCATCGTCTTACAGGAGCTCCACGGCACATGATGGAGTGGCACTGCCTTGCCAGTGTCACAGCAGTTCCTGGATGGAAACACCTCCCTCATCAGAGAGGAAGGTTCGTTTTACAGATGGTTTCCACGCTTGTGTTCTAGCACCACCTTCTCTTGTGCCCCTATCTCACTGGAAAGAAGGGAGGGGAACTGGTTTCTCTGTCTATGAATAGATGGACTATTAGAGACTGTTGGCACCTGAATGGGCTTGTTATCTTCAGATAACAAAGGAATTGCTCCATCCTGGAGAAGGTCAGGTTATGCAGATTCTCTGGGAATTGAGGGACAAGCATTCCCTTAGAAGCAGGGCTAAGAAGCCATTTGCAAAGAAAGCTTGGGAAGGTAAAAAGTCAAGAAAGGAACACACCTCTGCAGAGGAGAATCCGTTTTAATGAGTCAAGTACCTGTGAAGGGGAGCTACAGAAGAGAGGCTTCAATTCGATGTGATGTCCAGGAGTGAAAGAAGGTCGTCCTAAGGGGTTTTGTGGGCTGACAAAGGACGGTGAAGAACCAGAAGCAGGGAATTGCAGATAGGCTCTGCTGTTGCTTTATTTGGCTCTATGGATTTTCTTGCACGTCTCGAGTAAAGCGTGATTATTTTTTTACAAATATTACACAATTGCTCTGCTATGTATTTTAATAGTTATTTATCCCTGAGGTGGTAAATTATAAAGTAGAGGGCCTGTAAGGGTGGGAACTCCTGGAGAGCTGGGAAAGCCGGTACTGATCCCTGTTTCTGGCTGTGGGGTCTCAGGAAGGAGAACTCAAGGGAGGAGCCATGTTCTGAGAACACACTTAGAAAACTCCTGTTCCTGGGATCTGTTTGGTTTAAAGCAGCATAAAAACCATCTGCCATGTCCCACACACANACGAATTCCCCACTTTTATTTATAACAAAAATATTATGTGTAGGGTTTTGAGAGGACTCAGCAGGTTTGGGAGACAGAGGTTTGGGGTTTTTTTTCATTTTGTCCTTTTTCCTGTGAAAGTCGGGGACAGATTGAAATCTGCTGACTCCAGCACTCAGAAGATGGTTCAAAGATGTCTCGGAATTTCCAAACCCTGCTGGAAATCAGAGCATATGTCTGGAAGAGCATCAGATACCCAGAGAAAGTTAGAAGTAGAGGTAATTTGGTTTATGTTTGGAGCTGAATAGTAATTATAATGTTTGCTGACAACTTTGTGATGCATACTGTAACTGTAGCTTTTTTCCCCCCTCACACCACAGAAACAGCATATTCTTGTCATGCAGCTGTTGCTTACTGTGTCTTCCTTCTGCTTTGGGTGGATTTTCCCATGTTCATATCCGTAGCTTTTGAGTCCTTCTGTCAGTGAACAGCTGCAGGCTGATACTAGATAGAGCTGGATTTTTTCCTGTGTTCACACACAAGCAGGCTTGTGAACAAAAGATTTTAAAGGAAGCTGATAAATGAACAAGGTCTTTTGGACGATGCAATGTTGCTAACGGTGCGGACAATGGAAATCCTTGTACTTGTCCTCACTGAAAGCCAAGGAAGACATAACTCAAGCTGTTTTATCTGGGAGCCTCCAAGCTTTTCCCTACAGGCTCCAGAGAGGATGTTCCCTAATGGACTCATCTTTCATGTGACAGAAAGGGAAGTGCTATCTCCCAGCCTAATGCTTGCCTTTCTATCTGCCATTTGACTTGGACGTGGCCTCCTGAGGGGAGCCCCTGCTTTTAGAGCTTCGGGGAGGATCGGGCTTTTCCCCGGAGTTCCAGATGGGGCACGTGCAAATCCCAGAGCTTTCCTGTGCCTCCAAGGGAAGCAGATACCCTTCTCTGGATGGATGTCCATCTCAGCCCTGCTCTGAGGCTGGACTCTGTGCACTTTGCCAGCTGTTCAGCTGCTGGCACAGTGGCTGCCATTGTGTCCCGAGGGGATGGGAACGGGAGCGTGTGTGGGGAAGTTGAATGTACATTTGTCCTGTTCCTGCAGCTCTCTCACGTTTCCTTTGGGTTCTGCCTGACGACCCTGGGGACAGCAGCTTTACTTGTTTGTTTTTCCTGTGTCCTAAGCTTCTTTTTCCATTCTTGAAGTAATTATTCCACTTACATGAAAAAAACCATTTGCAAATCAGCAGCAACTGACCCATTTGGCTGCCACCATCCAGTGTCACTCTTGCACACGGGGACAAGGACTGAGACAGATCCCAGTGCAATGGGAAAGGGCACCACGGGGAATTCTCTGGCCAGCTCACCCCAAGCAAAGTACAGGAGGCTTTTTTGAGGAGAAAAGGAGAGGCCAGCGTGTTCAACAATGGCTTTGGCACAGAGCTGGCCACCCTTTGCCCCCTCTGCCAAGGGGCTTTGCCAGCATGGACATTTGTGTGTGGAGTATGGGCTCAGGATGGGGGAGGCAAGTACAGACAGATGGACAAGGGAGGGTAGAAGGGTTATGGCCAGCTCTGCTCAGCCTCCTTGTGTCACAGCTGCTTGGGACACTGCCAGGGGTGGGCTCTGGGGTGAGCATGAGGAGAGGCAGGGGAAGCACCAAACCCAGGCCTGACACTGGAACACAAAAAGAAAGCAACAAAAGAAATTTGGGACTAGCTGGAGACAAAATACAGGGCTAGGTGTATCCTTGGGTTGAACTGACTCAGCTGTGCCCGATTGTTTTCCCACTTTGCTTGCCTGTCTCTTGTCTTAGGTGCAGCATTGCAAGGTTGAAAGATCGGGCCATAGATTTGTGTTTGGGCACAGTCAGATAGCTGAGGAAACACTGTTCATGTGCCAGCAAAGAGACCCAGGCTCATCTCGCCTTCTCTTAGGGCAGCCCCAGTGTTACACACCTGTGGTGAGATGTGTGAAGGCTTCCAGGGCATTTCCCCTCCTACAGGTGGTAGAAGGGCAGAGTGAAAGCATGACATGATTTTTACCAGCTTTAGACAGTGCAGCCTGCCCTGGGTAAATGTCAGCCTGCCCAGACACACTGCTCTGTTGGGGTAGGCCTGTGGGCACCATGGCCTTGTGGGCAAGAGTCAGACTTGTGGAAGGTTTATCCTGTGGTTAGCTGGTAAAAATGCAATAGTCAGGCTGAGTTAGCTCTTGTATGAACTGCCACAAAGCCAGAGTGCCAGCTTCTGCTCTGGAAAAGTTGTTCCCTGTCTTCATCCCATCAGTGAGATCAGCACCTGTAACTGAGTGGGTTGAGGAAAAGACACGTGAAGGGTAAGTGATATTTGGGATACAACTGGTGCACTTTTGGCACTTTCCAACAAATGTGCACTTTTCCCTGTACTAGTCTTTGCACAGGAAGGTGCTGAGCCTCTTCACCATCCCACAGACCCTTCCATGCTGCTCTTGTCTCCCTGGGCCCCTACAGAGACTTGGCAGTGGCAGTGCCTCCGGTGTCCTGTGATTGCTGCTCAGCATGTTGGATGGTCCCAGCTCATTTCTTCCCTGGGCTCCCTGCCCTCCACTGCAGCCCCACCTGCTGCCCCTCATTGTCCAGCTGCCTGTGTGGCCAGGCACATAATGGGAGCCTGGGCTGCGGGTTCCTGCCCCACAGGGACAGAGCTCTCCAGGCAGTGTGGATGAAGTGTCATCCTCAGAGTGGGGTCTCATGCTGGGGACATGTTGCTTGCCCTACCTTATTGCAAATATGCTTCATCTGACACTGAGAATGGAGGAAGGGGTTCCTTGGAAGCTTTTTGTTTTCTATTCCTACTAATTATGGCTTAATACTGTGGTGGAAGCATGGATGGGGTGTGGGTGAGGGAAAGGAAGCAGACGGGACCTCAGGCACAGAAGGAACAGGGCCAGAGAAGAAAAGTCAGAGGAACAAGAGGAAGCTTTTTTTGGGGGAGAGAAGGGGGAGAGAGTAAAATGTGTCAGTTGTGTGAAAAGTGGAGACCTGCGGGGAAAAGCAGGGCTTAAACTGTGCCTAGGGTGCTGTGCCAGCAGGAGCTAAGCTCCAGCAGTGGGGACTGATGGAAAATGACAGCTGCAGTTTAAGTCAGGGAGGCTTCAGGGCCATCTCCCATCACATTTTGACAGGCTGCAGCATGGTACTGGCCCAGAGACACTGCACCATCTCAGATGGCACAAGGGGGAATTAAGAAATCTGGCAGTAATCTGAGCAAACCCAGGAGCTGAGGTGAAGGAACACAGTGTCAGAGACAACTCAACTGCTATAAAGGCTTTTAGCTAAAGACTTAAAGAAAACAATGTGTCTTGGAGGGATTGCTCACACAGTGACTTAGTATTTTGCACTGAGGAATTATTATTATCTGTAAAAAGTTATTAATGGGGACAGTACTTTGTAAACAAGAGAAACAAAAATTTTGCTCTAAAAACTAGCATGGGATTAGAAAAGATCACCCTCCTCTCCAAGGCAAGTCCTCTGCAAACCACAGGCTGCTGAGCAAAGGTGCTGAGCTCAGAAGGGTTCATCCACCATTTATTTCCAATGACCCATCAGAACTCAGAAGATTTTTCAGCTCTCCATAAGAAAATCCTCCATGAAACCCCCCCAAAAAAGGCACGGGAGAACTGTGTCATGGGAAAGTGATCAAGGACTTTGCTGAGATAGTCTGTTCCTGCACTAACAGGGAGTTTTACTTCACTGTTGTTCCTTAAAAGTGGTTCTTCATCAAACAACTTCCAAACTTTCTGGTTCGTTGGTTTTGTTTGTTTGTTTGTTTTGTTTGTTGTTTTGTGGTGTTTCGTTGGTTTATTTTTTCCCACAAAGAATTGACCCAGAAGAAATACTCAGAAAAAAGTGACAAATAAAGAGTTTTCAGTGCCAAGCAGGGCTGCAGGAGAAGTTTCTGATGAGGTGGAAAGGGAAAGGCTGTTTGCAAGTCTCTTGGAGAGTAGTAGGAACAGTATGCACTGAGGATCAGAGTATTCTGAGCTAGAAAGGACCCACAAGGAACATCAAAGTCCAACCAGGTAGCATGGGAATTCCTGGCAAGAATAAAAAATGAGACTTTCTTGTACCAGGCATGTAGACAATCATATCAGTAATATCATATTAGTATTTGTTATCACAAAGATAAAAGGGTGAACACAAGGGGAGAAGGACAGATCAGACAGTTCTCATTAGAAAACAGCAATCCTTTAAAATGTTAAGTTCTTTTGTAAGCTGGTTTCAGTTTCTCTGAAATCCCATCTAGGAAAACTCAGGAAAAGGCCCAGTCTAATTTTAAAAATAAAATAGTGTCATTTTTCTCTTTGAAAAATCTCCTTCAATGAGACTTTATATTGAATTTGTGTGACCTTTTTGTCAAAGAAAATCTGAGTACAAACTAAATCCTCAGGACTGTTCTGAAGAACTTTACCATTGCTGATGAAATTTTTGTCTGTGGAGAAGTGTGGAATTTTCGGTCTCCTCTCTACTTGAAGCTGATCTGAATTTGGGCTTCCGAAATCCTTTTGTGTGAGTGGAATCCACACACAGCTGCTGGATATGTTTCCTTAAGAGCCCTTGGAGCATCCATGAGTCCGAGTCAAATCAAAGATGCATTTTAGGGGAAAGATGTGGAGAGATGTGGGGAATAGATGGGCTCAGTCAAGGTGCTGAGCAACCTGCTCTCAGTTCAGCACAGCTTTTAGCAGGCTTCGTTTCATTCTCAGTGACTCAGTACCAATTTACATGCTTGAAGTTAAGCACCTGCCCAGGGATTTTGTTGGATTGCACCCCTGGGATGAGGTCTGCTTTTAACTCACCACTTCCAGATCGTTGTCCTTCTCCGTTTCACTGCTCTAGTCCAGATCCCCACCTGATTCTTCTCCCACCCCTTATTTTCCAGGTCCCAGCAGAAACTCACAAATACCTCTGCCTTTTTTTTTTAATTCCACTTGTGTTTGTAATTATTCCAAATGTAGTATCAGCTGTAACTTTCATTCATGCACGGAACATTCATCTATTCTTGAATGCAATTTAATAACACCAGAACTAACACTGATCATTTTCACACCTCGGGAATGAAACAAACAAAGCCTTTCCAATATGATTCATTGTTTTTTGTCATTTCCCTTTGTTTCTGTTCTTCCAGCCTGTTTGCTGCCCACATGTTAGTTGTTTTGGGTTGTTTTTTTCTCAAGCCAATTTGGACTAATTTATCCGCTGTTGGTTTCATAGGACACAGGATCAAATATTTTGGTAAAATCCAAGCACATTGTATCCTCTTCTATTCCCTTCACCCCCTAATTGTGTAATCCATCCACAAATTAATCAAAGTTATCTGGCAAAAACCAGTTTTCTGAACCTCTTGCTGCCTATTCCTCATGATTCACTTACCCTGGAGATATTGAAAGATGTACCACCCCCATCCTGCCACACCAATGCTGCTTCCATGCTGTACTTTGGATAGAAGCTGGACTTATGGGATGAGGGGGGGCACCCTGTGTTAGTCTGGGCTGTCCTGGGAAGAAGGAATGCTGCTGGGAAGGGTGTGTTCCTGAGTGCACAACCAGATGAAACAGTTCCCTGCCAAATGAGCACTGACTGGGAGTGCTCTCACATGGTGTCATCCTTAGTCCGTGGTCCAAAGGGCACTTTGAAAAGAGTAGGCATCAACTCTTAAGCAGTCAGAGGAAAGCAAGTGAAATCACCAATTTCTTGGACATTTGGGTGTCTCACTAATGGTCTGAAATGACCCAGCCATCAGTGTTGGATAGGCTGACAGTCTGCTGTTTAAACTCTTACACCTTGGAAAACCCTGGATATTTCATCCAAGGCCCCAGGGCAGCAGGGGAGGGGGGGATTCTGCCCCTCTGCCCCACTCTGCTGAGACCCCCCTGCAGGGCTGCATCCAGCCCTGGGATCCCAGCACAGGAAGGACAGGGAGCTGCTGGAGCCAGTCCAGAGGAGGCCACGAAGTTGATAAGGGACTGGAACACTTCCCCTATGGAAAGAGGCTGAGAGAGTTCACCCTGGAAAAGAGAAGGTTGTATGGAGACCTCATAGAAACCTTCTGGTGTCTGAAGGGATCTCTGCATCAGGAACAGCAGTGACAGGAACTTTCACACTAATGGAGAGCAGGTTTAGATTTGATATGAGGAAAAACCTGCTCCCTGTGAGGGTGGTGAGGCCCTGGCACAGGGTGCCCAGAGAAGCTGTGGCTGCCCCTGGATCCCTGGCAGTGTCCAAGGCCAGGCTGGATGTGGCTCTGAGCAACCTGGGATAGTGGAAGGTGTCCCTGCCCAAGGCAGAGGTTGGAATGAGATGATCTTTAAGGGCACATCAACCCAGGTCATTCCATGATTCTGTGGAAGTAGGTGTGTTGGAGTGACCAGGCTCTGAGTTATCCCTCACCTAAAAGGGCTTTTTAGGAAAAGGGCCACTGCAGTGGGAGGAAGGACATCCTTGTAAGCCCATAATGGAGAAAAACGTGTTTGAATCAAAAGGGTGAATGTACAGTGCTGCAAGTGCTGAGGAACTGAAAAGATTGTATGGAAGGAGAGAATGAACTTTAACAAGGAGCTACCACAACAAAAACCAATCCAAACAGTAAAATGAGAGTTTGAAAATAATAAATTTATTTTTTTAATAGCTAAATTTTTGTTGCTTTTCAAATCGTAGTCGGGGGTGTGATATAAAACCATCTGGGAGAAAAAACAATGCAAACCAATACTAGATGATCACACATCTGGCATTTTGTACCATGAGTTTTCTCCATGTGTGTGGATGCTCTAACAGAGCTACTTGCATTGCATACTTGAGAGGAATTCAATGACCACAAAATATTTCTTTTATTCCAGAGGGGGGAAAAAAAAAAATCTTGCTGAGATTTTCAAAACTCTCTGAATCTTTCCAGTAGGCTTCCCAGCAGTGCTGTGTTTCAGGTGAGTGTGATTTTGAGACGGCCTCAGATGCTTTGACTGGCAGAGACTCCACGTGAAACTGTGGAGCCTGTTTGCTTCCTGGGAAGGGGAATTGCAGTCCTGAGGCTGGAATCTCTCTCAGACCAGGAATCCCAGCCATGTGGTGGAGTTTTCCCTTTAAGCAAGGTGGCAGGAGAGCAGGGATGGGTGGCCTGTAGCTATGAAGAAGCTTGTGAGCTCCTCCACTGCCACTTCCCAGGCAGCAGCATTCTGGCACCACTGTAAGGGGCTGATGGGTACTGACACAGCTCAAAATGAAACATGGAGTGGTATTTTTTGTTTACCAGGCCCTAAAAACCCCCACCTGGTTGGATACACTGTTGGCTGCTCAGTGAAAGCTGATACACAATCAATACCTTGTAGCCTAAGTTTGCATTTCATTGGGGTTGCACCGCTCAACCAATAGATACAAGATATTTTCTGGGAAAAGTCACTGTAGCAAGGCTATAAATAGAGCTATACTTCTCACTCTCCTTTTGGGGATACATATTTTATAATCTTAGGAACTCACGGACGCTCACAAGTTTCTGTAGAAAATACATTTGTAGAATTTTTGCTGTACTTCCTCTACACTTTTACCCAGCTGAGGTGTTTATGCAGTACAATTGGATTAGATACAGACCTAAACCAATCCCCCCATGACCCAATTCAACCTGACTAAATCCATTTCACTCTTTTGGAGAGTCTTGGGTTTACTTGTCTTCTCGAGGCTGCCTGGTTTGTGTCTCTAGGAGGGGAATGGGAATAGACCGATCTTAGGCTTTGTGTTTGCTCTCTGCCCGAGGAAGAGCTTTGCGTGCTGCAGAAGGCCCAAAGCTCTGTTGCCAAAACTGGTTTCTTCTTCATCTCCAGTTTGGTGCATTAGCAGAGTCTCCAAGGATAAACCACTAGATTTCCAGCATGATTTCTGCTGGTTTTTGCCAGCACTAAGGTAAACATATTTTACCCTTTGTTGGTTTTCTTTTTCCTTGTCAGTGATCAACCAGTACTTGCAGGAATTTCAGAGAAGGCAAGACAACAATTGACCTGAAACTTTATTATTCTGCCTGACATTATGCTCTACCTACAGACACCTGGAGCAGGTGACAAAGGAGTGTGTCCAGGTGGGTTTGGAATGGCTCCAGAGAGGGAGGCTCCAGGCCCTCCCTGGGCAGCTGTTCCAGGGCTCTGCCACCCTCAGAGTACAGTTCTTCCTCACGCTGAGGTGGAACTTCTTGTGTTTAGTTCATGTCCAATGCTCCTCATCCTGTCACTGGGCACCACTGCAAAGAGCCTGGCACCATCTCAACACCCATCTTCGAGACATTTGTATGTATTGATGAGATCCCCTCTCAGCCTTCTCTTGCGCCAGCGGTGAAATTCCTGTGTCAGGAAGGGAGGCAGCGCCAAGGCCCGACCCAGCAGGAAGCTGTTCCGTGGTTGCAGCTGCACAACTCTGGCAGCAGTTCAGGTCCTGTGTGCCCTGTGTCCCCCCGAGCAGTTCCTTGGGGGCTCAGCTGAGCTCCGGAGCCTGTGGCACACACACCTTGGCACCTGGGCCCGGTGAGGCCTTTCCCTGCCTCCAACCTGCGCTGCCCCTGAGGCCTTCCTGAGACAGGTTAATGAAGCACCTCTGTGTGTGAGCTGTGAAATTACAGCCTTTAAGGACCCCAGTTAACCCTTTAAGAGCTGCAGTGCCCTGTGCAAAACCCCAAAGCATTTGGCTGATCAGTGTTTGCCTTGAGCTTGTAGCTGAGAGAAGAGGAAGGAGGGATTGTGGCCTCCACACCCCGGGGTAAGTTGGGGCTGTTGTTTGGTAATGGAGGCTAGGCCTGCACTGCCCCTGCCTTTTGGGTGTTTTGGGGCTGTTGTTTGGTGATGGAGGCTAGGCCTGCACTGCCCCTGCCTTTTGGATGTTTTGGGGCTGTTGTTTGGTAATGGAGGCTAGGCCTGCACTGCCCCTGCCTTTTGGGTGTTTTGGGGCTGTTGTTCACAGTCTGTGGTTCATTGCACTCCTCTTTGTAACCCTGGATTAATTTTCTATTGCACTATGGCTCCTGAAGGTAACACACTGCTAGCACTAAAAATAAAAATAAATCCATGCATCCATCCTGGGGTTTTACACCTGGGGAAATGCCTCTGGGGCCAGACTGAGTGGCACTGAAACTGCACCACAGCTGTGAGGAGAGATGTGTCCTGCTGCCCTTTCCAAGCACCCAGGGATAACAGGCACTTGTGCACAGTCTGTGTGTGTGCTGGATGGCCCAGGGCAGTTTCCATGGCTCTTCGTGTGCTGTAGGTGTCATTAAAATCTCAACATTTGCCACCCAGCCCCAGCTGGAGCACTGGGTGGTTATAGCTCTCAGGTAGGATCAGGAGTGGCCTGGTGCGATGGACTTATCTTTTCTTTCTGCTCCAGAAAGGAGCAGGAAGATTTGGAGGGAGATGTGGATGTCCTTTCTCTGGTTAGAGATATTGGTCATGAAATGTGTTATATCAACGTGTCCGTGCCAGCCTGAGACATCAAATCTGATTGGAAAATATTTTCTATGAATGTTTTATCCCAACCTCTATTTTTACCACCTTAGTAGTGGGGATGGGGGAAGTGAAAGAATGATAAAAGTGCAAGGATCTTA
This sequence comes from Falcunculus frontatus, assembly GCA_013398115.1. NCBI lineage: Eukaryota > Metazoa > Chordata > Aves > Passeriformes > Falcunculus > Falcunculus frontatus. The sequence continues at coordinate 6,450 of VZRV01005554.1, read as the reverse complement.
CAGCCAGCCAGTGTTTCTCTCTTAAGTTTTTTCTTTAAAACATGGCTTTTCCCATTGTCAGGTTACCTACAAGACCGGCAATCCCAAACCTGCTCAGTTTTTTTATAGGCTGACTCAAGAAACATGGTAAAAACCAGTGTGGCAGCAGCTACAAGTCTAAGTCAGAAAAATTGGTAAAATCCAGTATTAAGACTTAAACTGAGCAGTGCACATCTTCCTCTGTATAACAGATCTGAACTGTCTTTGAACAACTCCTAATTCAGATCAGCCTGATCCTTTCCCCTCTTCATGAGGCGGGGAGGAGAGGGGTGTGCTGATCTTTTCTCTCTGGGTGCAAGGGAATGGCTTAAAGCTGCATCAGGGGAGCTTCAGGCTGGATGTCAAGGAAATGTTCTTCCCTGAAAAGGTGATCTGGCAGTGAAAGCTCCCCAGAGAAGTGGCACCAAGCCTGATGGTGTGCAAGGAGCACTTGGACAACATTCTTTGATACATGGGTTAATTTTTAAGCTGTCCTATGGGAAGTCAGTAGTTGGACTTGATGATCCTCACGGATCCCTTCCAGCTCAGGATATTCTGTGCAGTTGAGTCCACTTTGAATAACCAAACATTTCACCCAGAAAGAGCTAAGATGTGCAGTGGAGTTTGTTGCAGCTGACTCAAAAATTGCTTATCTCCACATAAAACCCAGCTGCTGGGATATCAAACAGCAGGAAATGGGTCCAGAGTGTTCACTGCAGCTTTGCCATCTTTCCTTGCAATGGTAACAGTCTTGTTTCCAGCTTGGATTAATTTCTCGCCCATTCTTTCTACTGAGGGCATGGAGATAACAGAACAACCTTTCATTATTAGTAATTACTACTAATTTCATAACTAGTAGAGACAGAGAGAAAAATCCTCGTTCTGAGTAACATACACATTAAGAGGACTAAAAAGATGAAATTTGAGTGACAAAGATTATAATTCTTGTTTTTCATGGGTGAGACACAAGGCAAGAAAATCAGTTTATTTCTCCCCCTCCCAAAATCATATGGATAGTGGATGATTTTTTTATTGATGGCTTTGGATGCCTAACCAGACTTCTGAAAGGTTGGCAGAGTCCAGACTTCCCTCAGGCTCTTAGTCCTTTGTCTGAAAAATACGTTTTGAAGAATTTCCAACCTGATTTTTACAGTTCTCCATATTTTTTTTTTGGTACTTCATTAACCACCATGAAATGCTCAGGTGTGACAATAACAGTAAATGAACCAAAATTGTCAACTTTTGTTAAACATCAGAGCTCTCAAATATAGAAAGAGTCCTAAAGGTCTGCTGAAAGTTGGAACACAGTTAAAAGCTGGACACAATACCCAAGGTGCCACCTGGAAAAGCAATCAGGAATGTGGGCAAATCCAGCTCCCTCTGTTCAAGTACGTGAAAGCAGCACCTTGAAATTACTCCAAAGCTATAGTGATGTCATGAAAATGGAACATAAATTCCTCAGTTAATCTAGGTGGTCAATTGGTGTGAGATTTCATATAAACTTAGTTTCAATGCCCTTTGACATTTGTTTTGCAGTTTGGATTTTTTGAGTCTTTTTTCCTTTTTCTCTTAAGGCTCTTACAGAAAAACTTTGAAATCGGATGCTGTGCAAAATTCAACTCCTTCTGGGTTTAAATTCATATATGCATTTACATATGGATTTTTTTTTTTTTTTTTGTGGACTACATCTATATAAAAACACATAGTCCATTAAAAAAGGCAGTTGTCCTGGATGCTGTGTTTTTATGGTTTAACAGCTGATTTAAAACTGAAATTGGATTTCCTTCCACTTCCAGCCATTATCCATGGCGTAACTAAGCAACACCACCCTCGTGTTATTGATGGGGCTGAGTGCACACAGATCTTGCTGACTGGGGTAGGTACAACTACACCCCTCTTTGACTGGTAAACCTTGGGTTTCACAGCACTGATATCCTGCTGGTGCTGCTGGTGCTGTAGATGCAGAAGCATTGATCTGGAGCTCTTTGGAGGTGTGTTCTTCATTCTGATCTGTGCCTTTTCTGGCAAAGCCTCCCCTTTTTCTCTTCCATGTCTCTTCCTCAATCACCTGTTTCCAAAACTACATTTCTGAGTACAATTTAGTCCTGCAGCTGAAGTAGCAGAGCTGGAGGAAAAAAACCAACCTAATACAGGTTTGCACATCAAATGGAGCAAAATTAAGGCTGATGTGGCTGTAAATGTTTCTCAGATGGGCAAAGGAGCTGGTGAAGGGTCTGGAGCACAAATCTTACAGGAGGAAGCTGAGGGAGCTGGGGCATGAGGCTCAGCCTGGAGAAAAGGAGGCTCAGGGGCAACCTTCTCACTCTCCACAGCTCCCTGACAGGAGGGGAGAGCCAGGTGGGGGTCAGGCTCTGCTCCCAGGGAACAGGGACAGGACAAGAATAAATGACCCCGAGGTGGAGCAAGGGGGCTTTAGATTGGATATCAGGAAAAAATTCTTTACTGAAAGCGTTGTCAGGCACTGGAATAGGCTGCCTGGGGAAGTGGTGGGATCACTGTCCCTGAAAGTGTTCAAAAATGTGTGGATGTGGCACTTAGGGACATGGTTTTATGGTGAACATGGTGGTGCTGGGTTAATGTTTGGACTCAACGACCTCTTTGATTTTTTCCAGCCTTAATGATTCTGTGATTCTTTGGATCTCAGTGTTGACACGGCAGGAGCTGCCATGGATGTGGAGATGGCAGCACCAGCTCTAGGTAAGGCCTGTGGGGCTGTCTTGGGAGAGCTGGGAAGGTGGGAAGGGAATTAATGGATGCTTCCAAGCGTGTCATGGAGCACCACTGGCTTTCTGAGCAGGGCCAGGTCCCCAGAGCAGTGTGTGGCAGGTATGTCATGTTGGTAGCTGTGGGAGAGGAAGGAGAGAGTGTCTGTGGGAATCGATGCCCTGAAAATGCATTTCCACCTGTGGATTCGGGCTGGAGCTGTTCTGCTCCACCTCAGGTTGCCTCAACAGAGTAAGGCAGATTAAAAAATTGGCAGGCAGATTAAAAAATTAACTTTAAAGACTGTCAAGGGACGTCAGTCAAAGGTGCTAAAGAAAAGCCATGTGCTGCTCCCTGAGAGCGAGGACGGATATTCAAGGGTGACCACGAAGCCTTGGCATTGCAAGGGTTTGAGGGCTGTGCCTCTCCCCCAGGAAAGAGCAGTTAGGGAAATTTAATTGTGTATCTGCTTGCATTGGAATCAGTGGTGGCATTCCCAGGCTCAGCAACTGCTTATGTACTTACTGTGGAACGATATCCTGAATTCATCCTCAAGGACCTGCCTTAAAAGACAGAAGGATGTAGACACTCTACTAAATATCAGTGGGATCCACAGAAGAGGTCAAGCTAAGACAAAACACATTCCCAGGATAAGGTCTATCTGTCTGAAATTCTGACCTGAGTTTTCTAAGCCCAGTAAATGGATACTAATGCAAAATTCCATGCTGGCTAAATGGATTTAAGTTAATTTTCTGCTATGAAAGCATTTCGATTTTAACAATAGCTGTCACTCCCAATATAATACAGAAATAGTTTAGTAATATAGGCCTTAAAACACTACTCTTATAAATATTTATGTTACTTATTTTAAGTTAAAAGCTTGGTTATGAATTGTTTTCATTCCAGCAGTGTAAACATCCTTCTAGAGTCTGCACTGTAATGTTGAGATTGAAGTCGCTTTCCCTATTTGCCTTCTCTTATTTTATCAGTGCAAAAATATTCCTTAGTGGAGTCTGATAAAAGTATTTCACTGTACAAATGCCCTTCTTTTCTGTACAATACAGAAGGGAAAAATAATGTTAGGTACTTTTTTGCAGTCAGCAAAAAAGCATCAGTTCTTGGTTTGTCAGATTTTAGTTTAGTTTAAACAGAAATTTGAATAGATGAACATAAAACACAGGCCTTCTGTGCAAGGGGCATTTTCCTGGTGATAAATGGATTTTGGCTATTGTTTAGTTAATGTTTTATGCTTATTTGATAAAGGAAAGCTTTATAAAATGAGAAACAAAAGCTATTTAAGGTGTGTGAAGCGAGGTACCAGCACAAATAGCCTCAGCTCTGAATTGACGAGCAGGAATAGATAAATAAGTGGATATGGGGTTTGAACTGGAATCCCAGCCATATTCTTGTGGTGAAAGGGAAGGATTTGAATGATGGCAGCAGAATGCAAGCCTCCCCAGTATCATCAGAGTCTGAAGTGGCTGTAGAAATTCAGGCAGTCATTTAATAAAAACACCTCTTTTACTATGGAGGCTGTAAATTATACAAGCCTGTCAAGTTACAGCTCTGCCTTTGTGCCCAGCACGATTGTAATGTTCTCAGTCCATAATTTAGAAAAGGATTAAAGTTCTCCAATGCTCTGCTGTTTTTACAATGTTTTGGTGATAATAAGATTACCTCAGCCTCCCTCTCTCATGTGAAAATGTCTCTAAAAAGACATACCATATTTGAAGGTGGGGTTTTCTCACACACAGATGCATATATTTGAGAGGGAGAAAATACATGACAGTGGTGTCTGGCATCAAACTCTTATTGTGGGGCTGGAGATGCCTCATTACTCATGGATGCTGAAGGCATGCAGCTGATGTATGGATTTGCTCTGTACAAGTGCTACTGAGTCTTTAAGGTCATGTCAGCAAGGTTTCTGTTTATTAAAGAAGATGTTTCAAAAAGAGTTTGTAAAAAGCTTGTGAAACAGCAGAGATTTTAGAGAACCTATTCCTTGGAAAGCCAAATTTCTTTAATTACCAGGGATAATTGCTGGATAAACCTCAGGAGGAGAAAAATACTACCAGTGTTATCTGTCAGAATGAAGGGCAAAATAGATTTTCTACCTGAATTAAATCATGCTTTTAGAAGCCTGGTGTCAGTGGGTATTCTGGAGATGGCAGAAAATTACACATGCTCTGCTGGTGGTCTGGAAATTCCCTGTTCTCAGCTGTAGGATGCTCTGACTTCTCTATCAGCTGCCTCAGCACATCAGGTCCTCAGTTTGCCACTGGGCTCAGACTTTGGCTGCTGTGCCTTTTGGGGTGAGGGGGTATCTTATTTTTGAAAAACATGGGAAAATATTCCCCTGACAAGTCTGTGGTTTGGGGTTTTTTTCAAAGATGGCACCATGAAGCCACCCAGATATTTGGCAGAGGTCCTGTGGAGGACAGATTAGACAGCAAAAGTGCTGGAGAGTCACACAAAGATGCACGGAAGACAAAATTTGCCATATGCTGCTTCAGTATTCCTCTGATTATCTCTACCACATACCAGACATACTTAGGTTTCAATTTCCTTGCAAAAACTTGTGTTAATAGCATTTGCTTGAATTATTTAAGAGAAGGAGAGGATTCTAGAAGACATCAAAGCCTGAGTCCTCACCTACAGTCAGAGCCTACAGCCTGTATTATAGAGGAAAAAAAGGGCCACAAAAAAAGACATTAAATTCTTTGTCTTCTAAGATCCAGGACCAGGCAGCTCCCTTGAAGTCAGTCATTATTTCAGCTATGAATGCCCCCAGAATGTCATTCTGTCAGGAAGGCTTGACTGTCATCCATGGACATCTTGATCAGGCCTCCCTTCCCTTTCACCCTGCTGCTGTGAGGAGGAACTGAACAACATGAGCAAGCTGACTCAGAGGAGGGTTAGGGTGGGTATCAGGGAAAGGTTCATCCCCCAGAGGGTGGTGGGGCACTGCCCAGGCTCCCCAGGGAATGGTCACAGCTCCAAGGCTGCCAGAGCTCCAGGAGTGTTTGGACAACGCTCTCAGGGATGCACAGGGTGGGATTGTTGGGGTGTCTGTGCAGGGCCAGGAGTTGGGCTTGACAATCCTTCCAACTCAGCATATTCTGTGATTCTATAATTCTATGAATGTGGCCACCTTTATTCCCCAGAACTCCCTCCAGGTTGGATCATGTAGATAAATGTGTTATCACCAGGCTGTTGTCAGACATAACTTCACCCTGCAAAACCCCCTCTGGGAACAGAGTCCTCTCCTCTGATGTGGAGCAGCCAGTTCTCAGAGCTGTGCAAATGCCCACTTCAGCTGTGCTGTCCTGGCTGTTCACTGCACTCTCTGTGCAGATGCCGAGGAAAAGCTGAGGTCTTCAGTGGACCACAATGGAATTGGACAAGCTGGAAGCCATGCCCACCACCTGGAAAAATTCTTCAGTGAGCACTTCAGATACCTCACATGCTCAAAACACCAGTGTCTGCCTCTGGAGCTGGGAATCTCTGGTGGCTGTGGAGAGGCCTGGAAAGGAAACAGGCATTCACAGGATGGGTCAGGTTGGAAGGGAGCACAGAGGGTCATCTGGTCTCACTTCCCTGCTCCAGCAAGGCCATCCCAGAGAACAGGGCACAGGATTGTGTCCAGATGGTTCTGGAACATCTCCAGTAAAGAGACTCGACATCATCTCTGGACAATCTCTTCAGGGC
>VZRV01005553.1:2096471-2123522 GCA_013398115.1 Falcunculus frontatus | reverse complement strand
CTGGGACCAGTCCTATTTAATATTTAAACAATAAATAATAATGTAATATTTAATGTTTAAATAATAATTACTATAAATATTTTTATTATTAATTTAATATCTTCATGACGTAGATAAGGGGACCGAGTGTACCCTCAGCAAATCTGCAGATGACCCCAAGCCGAGTGGTGTTGTTTACACACCTGAAGGATGGGATGCCATCCAGAGGGACCCGGACAAGCTCCCCAAGTGGGGCCATGGGAATTTTTTGAGGTTTAACAAGACCAAGTGCAAGGTGCTGCACTTGGGTTGGGGCAAACCCCAGTATCAACACAGGCTGGAGATGAATAGATCTAGAGCAGCCCTGCCAAGAAGGCCTTGGGGGTTCTGGTGGATGAGAGGCTGGACATGTGCACTTGTAGCCCAGAAAGCCAAACGTGTCCTGGGCTGCATCCAAAGCAGCGTGGCCAGGACAAGGGAGGGGATTCTGCCCCTCTGCTCTGCTCTGGTGAGACCTTCCCTGTGTCCAGCTCTGGGGTCCAAAATACATGAAGGACATTGACCTGTTAAAGCAAGTCCAGAGGAGGCCACCAAGTTGATCACAGGGATGGAGCACTTCTTCTATGATAAAAGGCTGAGAGAATTGGGATTGTTCAGCTGGAAAAGAGAAGGCTTTGAGGTAACTTAATTGCAGCCTTCCAGTACCTGAAGGGGGCCCACAAGAAAGATGGAGAGAGACTCTACAAGAGCCTGTAGCAACAGGACAAGAGGGAATGGCTTCAAAAGAAAGAGAGTAGGTTTAGAAAGAGATAGAGAGTAGGTTTAGATTAGATATTAGAAAACAATTCTTTTTTTTTCTACTGTGAGGATGATAACACACTGGAAGGATTGCCCAGAGAAGTTGGGGATGCTCCATGTCTGGATGTGTTCAAAGGCAGATTGGATGGGGCTCTGAGCAACCTGGTCTAGTGGAAAGAGTCTCAGCCCATGGCAAGGGCTTGTAGCTAGATGGTATTTTAGGTGTCTCCCAACCCAAACCCTTCTATGATTCTGTGATTCACAAGCCCTGTCTGGATCACAGCTCTGTGCACATCAACCGTGAACATCCACACCAAGGTACCAGCAGCCTACCCACACACAAGGAGTCTACACCTATCACTGAAAGCTCTGCACACACTCCACATGTCAGACAACAAAGAGGTGGGTGCCTCAGTTTCTTTTCATAGCTCTTGCCAATTTTTAGCATTAAATGGCTTTCAATCCCACACAAGCCTTCATAAAAATACTAAAAAAGATGAAGGCCCCATTAAACCAAGCATGCTGATGATGCCTTGAGGTGGCCACCTAAAAACAGAGGCTAGACATGAATAAGAGAATAAAAGTAGGTATTTATTTGAAGGGCCTTCAAAAGTACACCCTGGGCAGCCAAAAGGCTCTACCCAAGATGGACCCTGGGTCACAAGTTCCTCACACTTTTATAAGTTTGGTCCATTTGCATATCAGGGTTAATTCTCCAATTATAACTTCATTTAATGATGTAATTGCCCCAAATTTCCCCCCACACACACTCCCCCACCTTCCCCTCCCAGGCTTTAGTTTGCACATTTTGGGGCCTGGTGTCCTTGAAGAGCAAACCTAGAGAGCCTTGTTATGTCTAACCAGCACGAAAGAACAGTAGTTAACAGGCCACACAAAACTTCAGAGTTACCCACTAAGCAGTACTGGATTTGAAATATATAGAAGTTAAAACCCAAGGCACCACTGAAGCACACATAAATTTTGGCAGCATTACTCATTCTTCCACAGCTGAAGTGGGGGAGAATAAAATTCAGAGAAGCACAATGCAATATCCAGTGCAGTTACAAAGCAGGAAAATGGGATCTTTGCTTTGATCTTACAGAAAAAAGTTTAAGAGAAAGATAATGAGAATTATTTCCCTTCATGTAAGGAGAAAACTTGCTGATAATCAAAAGCTTATAAATTACCAATGCCCAACATCCATTGCTAAACCTGCTAACACACATCTAAAACTTCATACACAAACAAGTTAGGCACTGGAAGCAGTCACCCAGGAGTCAAGGCTATCAGTAGGAACATGACCTTAGAATGAGAGCAAACAGTCTAATTTAGCATTATCAAAGCTGAGCCATATGTCTTTCTAGACTTTTTGCTGCAGATGGTAATTTCTCAGTTTCTTATATTCTTATATGCTTGGATTGAAACCTTCAATGTGAGGAAAAGCACTGAGAAGCCCAATTATGTGAATGAGTCATTCTATCCTTAATCCCCAGGGTCCCAATTGGAAAACACGCTAAGCAAGATGAATTGCTTTCAGAGCTTGAATTTAACTTTGAAGAATACGTAGGGAAAGATTGTGCTGCTGCATCAAAAAGTTTGTTTTGTAATTTCATCTTTTTCTGGAGAACTTGAAGCAGTGACAGTAATTTATAGCGTAAAAGTTCAAAGGCCTCCTGTTTAAACAACTAATACCTCATGATGGCTATATAGGTAACAGGAACTTCTGCTTTGACTTTCACTGGGGAAAAATACCTCCACTCAGAGAAAAAAAAGCTAAAAATATAATTAGCCTGACAATTGGAGCCTGATTGTATGTATTGAGCTTTTTTTTGTTTAAAGCCAAACACTGTTCAGTATGACTAAAAATTCACAGAACTGACCTCCAAAAACTCAGTGTAGCTCTTCAGAAACACCTAGAAAGAGGGAGAACAAAGTTGACTTTGGCTGAGTTTGATTAGACACCTAAAGTGTTTCAATATACATCTTTCACTGATTGCCCACCTCAAGAGCTGGAGGAGGCTGAGGAAGCTGGAAAGCTGTCTAACTTGGGCAACAGGAAAAGATAAAGACAAAAGATGCACCTGATGTCCCAAGAAAACAAAAGCAACAAAACAGCTACAGAAAAAGAAACCACTAACACCAAAACCACACAAACACAGCCAACAACAACAGGAACTTAAGAGCTCAGAGTCAGGTATGCATAGAAGCAAAATGTGAGGAGTTTTGAAAATCAGAAGAAGATATCTACTAAAAGTAGAGAGCAGCTGATGCAGAGAGAGGTTTTGCTTTAAGTCCAAGAAAGTATATCCTAATAACAGTTTCAAAGTCTTTTAGCAGGCCATGTCTTAAGTATTTTAGACACTTAAATACATAGCCTAGAGGCTTCCTCTGATTTAGTGTGGGCTGATTCTTGCTCGGTGTGGAAGCTTTTCCAAGAGCTAGATGTGGAGCTGTGTTCCCCAAGTTAAAGTCCCATCTTATTTGGGAGATAGCAAACCTTTCTAAGCTGTCTTCAGTAGCCTTCCTAAAAGGAAAATATTTTCCTTCCTAAAAGGGCTACTAGAATCCATGTGCATCACTATTGCTGCCATGACTTTTCTATTGGCCACCCTAAAAATCCCACAATCAATACTTTAACACTATGAGGGAGCGAGGCAGACTCAAAATTAGGCCTCCTCAGTCCCATGGGGAGAGCAGCTCATTCCTCCTCCATTTCTTCAGTTCTTGGTGAGGTTAATAAATTCTGTTGCCAAAGCCCTGCTAAACAGCCTACAGCTACCTTGCCCCACAGCACAAGCGTATAGGAGTATTTGTATTTCCAGAAGGCAATGGTATTCACACTTATTGTTAAAACAAGTGGAGGAAAGGTCTTACATTAAGGGGCTGACATTCAGCTCCAGCTGTATCTGAATTCAGATATTACTGAGTCACCTCTCAAACAAGGAAAATGTACAGTTATGTTGTATTTTAAGCACCAGAGATTATTTCCCTGTACCTGGAGTGAAACATGTTATTTTAATCACCCCTGAGGTTCAGAGTGTTTGTTTGGGGCTCTTTGTGGGGGTTTTTTTGGCTATAACCAGTCAATTCTCTTGGGAAAAGGCAGAAATATCTTCCCCCCATATTGTATTTGTTTTAACCGCTCTGCCAAAAATTTGTTCAACTCAATCCATTTTAGTACCCTGTACATAAAAGAATGGTCTTCAGGTAAAAGACTTAGGAGTGTCTAGCTTGGCTGCCCTCTCACAAGAGGGTTAGAGTCTTAAGGAAAGCTTGTAACAAACAGGTTTTGTCTATCTCTTTACAGAGTTAGCAGAAAAAGATGCTGTAAGTATGAAGGGTATATTGAATAGTTCCATCCAGGCACTACTGTACAAAGTTGAAAAATATTTCATTCCTATATTGTGTTTAAGTAGGCTTTGGAACCAAGAATGGCTAGACCTGTTGATATCCACTAACAGAAACACACACAGATTCTCAAAGAAGAAGAGAAAATTTAAGAAGGAATCCTCTGAATAGAACTTTTCAGGGTAATTCAAAATAAATGGTTTGATTTCTCCATATTTCCCTTGTGTTCTTCATTTACCACAAGCTTAACTCTACAGTACCTTGCCTCAGGATCAGCAGGGTCCCTGTGGTCTCCCCTGTTCCCACCTGTGTGGGTATTTCATGCACACCCACATAATGTACCACATCTTCCAGCCCTGTCAACAGCTCCTTCACTGCAGAAAACACGCTGTGAGTCCCTAAGAGCCAAATCAGTTTTTCAAATTGTGCCTTGTGGTTCACAGTACCCAATGACTACTGACACTGCTGAAGACAGAGTATTTAACAAAAGAGTTTAAAAATGAAGCTTTGTAGGAGCATCAAAAGCCAAAACTTGTAACTCCCATGATCAAAACCATCTAAACAACACAGAAGTGAACAAACTTTTTAAAGAGAGCCACGAGAGGCAGCTAAAAAGGCAATTCTTGGAATGGAGCACAGAGTGTACAAAGATGTCATATTGGCAAACTTGTACCATTTATTTCAGCAAGAGTTGAAAGACAAAAAGGAGAATGGCACAGTACAACAGGAAAGCAAGGATGGCTATGAACTCCAAGAGATGGAAATTGAACAAGAATGAGGAAAAGAAGGAGCAAGCTCTGGCAAGTAAGATTATCCAGAAGTGTTTGAGGACCAATTTGCAGACATCAAAAATAAAAGTTTATTTTAAAATACATTAGAAGCAGAAAGTTCTGCCAAAGAAACTATAAATATGAAACCAGTGGAAGATCAAGGTGTAACAGGAACCTTGGAGAATTCAAGACTAGCAGATATCTTCCCCACTGGGTCTGTATCCACTGTGGGAAAAGCTGAGACGTTTCACTGCTTTCTAGATGGCTTAACATGTAAATCACACAATAAGAAGATATTAGTGAACAAGAATAAACAGTATCAAAGTCAATATGGCACTGGCTCAACAATCCTAAGTCACTTAAGGATCAGACACCTAGGTCTTCAGAGTCATAGCCAGCTAAAACCTCCTCAGGACCAAAGACTAACCACTGGCAAAGACAGGGTACCAGGCAAGATGAACCGAGTACCAGCTTCTCACAGATGCATATTCTTTTAAGAAAGAATGAAAACACTAATAGCAGAAATAGCAGCAAGCAATTGAGACAATTGAGACTGTTAAACTGAGATTGTTAAAATATTCAATGTGGTCCACTGCTTGTAAAATGAGAACTGAATCAAATCACATGGCACCAGTTTGGGCATTCGCACATTCTCTGGACAATCTTTTCATGTTTTCTTTGTTCCCAAACATAAGAGACAGAAGAGCACCTGCCAACATGACCATTATCAAAAAAAATAATCCAAACAGCTTGGTCTTATCTAACAAAAGAGCAGATCTCCCATGGGCACTGTGACATTAGGAGTATAATCAACATCAGGGGACAAAAGCTACTCATTTCTGCTGTCAACCAGACAGTTACGGAGCAGGGACAGAAATTCAGGTTCAGGTAGAAATATTAGATTATAATTACTGCCTAAATATAACCAGATTAGTATTTCCCAAAAGACAGGTTTACACAGCAGCCAGTTCTAGAAAAAAAAGGAAAGGGGGGAAAAAAGTGTCCTTTATGTAAAACAGAGTTTTTACCAAGATTTCCCACAAAAAGGAAAGCCATTTAAGCAGTTTGGAGCAGTGAATAAAGGTGTGGAGAAGTTGTACTAGTGCCTTTACCCAATTTTTATGAATTATTTCAGTTCTGCTCCTTCACTGTTTTGTTAAATAAATGAAACAAGATGTTTTCAAGATGGACTGAAAGTTCACTTGACCCAAGGGTGTTTTGGGTTGTTTTTTCACAGTATTCATTTCAGCATGATACAGGAGCTTTCATACAGCTGTACTGAAGGAAGTTTCCAGTTTGGTATATGAACAAGGGAGAAGTTATTTTTACTACCCTGTTTCTGAAATTGCTTTTCATCTCTGTTAGTATATGGCAGTGCTGTCAGCTGTGTCCTACAATGAAGTTCCTTCTATGCTTTTTTAAGGCAACCCAGCACTGAAGAAGTCTTATTTCCTCCAGCAGAAATCACTGCTACTGGAGCAGTCTGGCATAGTTTTGTCAATGTATTAATTTGCAGTGTCAAATCTTAAAAGAAAGTCATGGGCAGCAAAGTATTAGTTGTAATTGAAAACCTCTGTTACTACTTCAGGGCTCTAACCACTCCTTCTGCTATCCCTCCTTCATCTAACTTTAAATAAAAAACCCAGATAAAGCTGATATCAAACTACAGCCTGAAGTTAGTAATGCAGTCTCTCAAATCACATAGAATATAAGAATGCATAAAATAAAACTGAATTATATTTGCTTCCCCTTTCAGGGAACATCATAGGTGAAAGGAAGAGTTTTTTTCTTCCTAATATTCCTTTTAAATATTTCTGTTTCTACATAGTAGAAATTAGTCCAAAGTCTGTGAAGTGTCTTTTCGTTGGGATTTACAAAAACTCAAATATACCTTCTATTCTATACTAACAATTAATAACTACTATATTAGATACACTTATGGCTCAATGAGATTTTATCCGTCAACATTTTTGTATTTCAGCTCCACTTTCATTCAAAGGAATGATATGACAAATGCAGATCAACGCACAACAGCCACACAGGTCGATGGAGCAGTACTAACAGTACAGGTTTGAAAACCACTGGCAGCCCTAACACTGGCACTCAAGCCCAAAGACCTTCCTAACTTTTCAAATTCCAGTTCTTTCATGATCTATTGCTGCTGCTTCCTCTTGAGAATTCAGAAGAATCTCACACAGCACAAAACACACAGTATGTGGAAAAATACTTACTGCACTTGGTAAGGTGGAACATTTCTCCATCATTATTTTCTTTTGATACAAAAGTGCTGCAAAGTACACTACTGGACCAGCAAACCCACCAACAAAAAAAAAAACCCAGCAGAAATCTTGAAGATTCTTCAAGGGTTCAGTTCTAGGTGTGACAGTAACTGTGCATGCTCCTGAGGGGTCAGGGCCCCAAAGTAACCCTTGCTGCTGGCCAGTCACTACCTTCCAAAACATTTCTCTTCGTGAGACTAGATAATTACAGAAGGAAGTAAGGCTGAAGGAGGGTAGGTTTACATTGGATATTAGGAAGAAATTTACTGTGAGGGTGGTGATACACTGGAATCAGTTGCCCAGAGAGGTTGGAGGTGCTCAAGAACAGGCTGGATGGTGCTCTGCATAAACAGAGTCTAGTGGAAGTCTAATGGAAGATTCCCTGCCCATGGAAGGGGGGGTGGAACTAGATGATCTTTAAGCTCCCTTCAAAACCAAAGCATTCCTGACTCTTCTGCTCACATTTCTCCCCTCCAGAACTCCAGTTTTGTCTCTCCTTCAGGTGTTTCACTTCCCTAACTCTACCTCTAGTCTCTTTTCCAGAGCAGATCTACATGTGGGGAACAGCTGGTGGTCTGGCATTGACATAACTCCTTTCCTTTCCTTTTTCCTTTGCACTCTGATCCTTACGGCTACCCCTAACGCAGCTGCGGATCTTGCAGACAGCAAGAAGAGCCATCTCCCAGGGCTTATCCTGCTTTCCATCCAGCAGCTGCTTGGGAGCCCGTTTAACCAGCGCCGCTCATATGAAGAGCCAGAGAGATAAAAACTCTTCTTGCGGTCACAAGGGGCCGCTGTTAACTGTTATAATCCAGACAATAGAGTTGGGGAAACCTTCCATGCGTCAGCATCAAGCAAAATTCTCAGAGCAATGAAATTGAATGTTCAGAAATGCAGGAACAGCTCCTGAACTAGAAGACATATAGGTTTCTTCCAGGTGAGAGATGTCTTTTTTTTCTTTTTTGGTATAGGATTTGGATTACTGGTACTGCTATCAGGGAACAGAACCAGCATACCACTACTATGCTGCTTATTAAGAGGCCACAGAATTACAAGTAATACTTGAACTGACCTTTAGATAGTGCAGATGGCATGCCAGCCTCAATTAGTGAAACTGGATATTGTCATGGTTGCCCAGTACACAAATTAGTGAGAAAAACTCTTCCCTGGGGAAAACAAGCACATAAAGTCTTTAAAGTAATATGCGTGCAAGCTTCAGTCATAGCCAAAATACAGATTATGATGCTGAATGACACTGGACAGATAAAAGAAACCCAGGGGACGACTGTACTTCAGACCGTAGGATGGTATCAAATTGCGCAGCTGAGAAATCATCACCTAGTCTGACACACCTAGACCAATAATACCCTTATGATTATTTGTATTACTAAAGCAGCAAGACAGTAAAGAAACCTCATTCTGAACCTGATTCATAATTATTCTCTGAAGCATCTAAAAAAAGTATTTTTCCTAGCTCAAATTAAAATATAAATGGATTTTAAAATGACTGCAATTTGTCTTCAACTTACGATCACAACACCAGGCTGGTTTCTTGTGCTGAAAGGAGCTGTTCAAAGACGTCTCTGCTATTCCGGTTATACTATCAGCTTCGGAACTTGCCCGAATGAATTTTCACCCTCTCAGGCTGAAGGAGCCTGCATCCAGCCTTTTGGTCTACGTGTCTGGTTGTGCTCACTGTTGCTTGGGTAGGAGAAATACCCAAGACAGTACTCGAAAGAACTAGGATTACAGAACATTGTTCGGTTTGAACTTCAGTGCATGTTGCTGTTCACATACCAATAAACTTCTGGTTTAAGCTGCAGAGAGGGGTCCCTCCTCCCATTTTAGAGAACCAGGCATCAGTAAGGGTGAAGCAAGCGATCACATTATTCCTCCAAGTTAACAAGGATCTAAACTGAAAAGCAAATTAGTAAAGACATGTCCCAAAATTGCCACACAGTCCTGACTGCTGCACAAACTGACTGGAGGTGGGCATCAGAAGGAGCAGAAGTCAGTCCAGAATCTGCATCAGTAAACAATCTTAAAAAATATGGTGAACCATCTTCTCCAGGACGAGAATAAAACCAACACAAGGAAGTCACAGTGAGACCTGGACTAATATCTGTTCTTTCATCATGCTTACACACATCTTCTCCACCTCCTTTTCAGGAAACTGAATTAGAATATAGAAATTTTTATCCCTTGATCAGTCTGGCCTTTCATACAGGCTCATGTCCCTTCAAGTCAGCCCCCAAAGCAGCTCAGCTCTTTGCAGGATTCCCACTTCCCACACAGCTCCAGCCAGACAAGCAGCCCTTTTGCAGCTCACCTCTCCTGGAGGCATTACCCCCAACAAAATTTCTCCTCTCTGCCTCTTCCCAAATGAAGGCTGTGCCAACCTTCCTATATCCTCACCTTAATCCTACCTAACCCTCAGGTGTAATGCAGGACACTAAGGACACACACTCTTATTAACCTCTTCATATCAATATGCAGTACTTGATACAAAGCTTCATAGGAGTAAGTTTTCAGCAAGGATCTGCAGAAAATTCACATGACAATCTAGATAGGGGGGCAGGAAAGGCAAACAAGGACTTCAGGAATTTGTGGTTTCAATTACAAAGGGAAGAAATAACAGGCCTTTTACAATCAGGATTGTGCCAAAGCAGCTCAGAAACAACTCTAAGGTAAAAGTGTAGCCCTTTCCTTTATTAGTCATCTAAACAGACAGAAACTGATGTCAGAATGAGACAGACTAATTCCCTTCCAAATATATGCACTGCAGCTTGCTTAAAGCCTCTATGCATTCCCTTCAACCATGATTCCACTGTTCAAATTCCCACTCTGGCTAATCTCCAGCTTGAGCACGTCCTTCTTGCCACTGTGTATTTGCAGTCTTCACAGAACAATAATCAACACCACATTACCCTTGAAGATCTACCCCCTGGTAAATCCCCTTGTTAGACTCATCTAGCTTGTTAAAAAAATTCTCTTCCTATATTTATTGCAGATAAATTTGGGTCAGCAATAACAACATTTTCTTATGTACATATTTGTTTCTTTATAATTCCCTTTCTTAAATTGTTCACCTTTGTCCTTGTTTACTCATCACCATATATCCTGACTCTTACAATCAGGTTGAAAGTTTACAATTTTCCAGTTCTGTCAGCCAGCAAATAAACCTCAAAAATCTTAACACCAATTCTCTTGTGACTGATTCAGCTTCTAAAACATACAGTCCATTGGTTTTAACAGCACATTTTCTTTCACACCAGATACGGTGTACAGTTGCACATGACACCAGATGCAGAACAGTTTTCCTGAAATAGCAGAATAGTAGTTGTAAGCAACATAGTATTTGTATAGTATGTGCTCTGAAGTTGTTGCTTTATTTAGAAGACAAAAAATTACACAAAATCTTTCTGGAGGTTTTTTCTTCCCCATGCGTATTTTTGTGTGTGTGTATAAGGGCATTTCTTTGGTCTGTAAGTAGTTTGTTTGTCCATATCATTTTTTAAACATGCTGCATTGCTGAGTGAGCGGCACCTCAGGGTTTCATCGGCTCTTTGCTGTAATTGCTGTAATTGCTAATACTCTGTTCCACCACGAAGGATATCTGCTTACTGTATTGTAACAGCATCCTTAAGGGTGCACAGTGAATACATATTTAGAGAGAGAGAAAATTACCTTGAAAAGCAAATACAAAGATGGAGGTGGACGAAAGGCTAAAGTAATAAGAGAGTCTATTAAAAAGACAGTTAAATCAATAGAGAAAGACAGAAAAGTGGGGTAAGTTTGTACAGCACCCACCAACACTTAATAACATGTCGTTGCAAGGGACAACCACATCAAGTAGGGAAAAACATCTTTTTTTAAGCTTTTGGCCATTATGTAACTTCTTTGCAGTTTAGTTGTGCCCAAAGGGCTTTGCCCATAAGAAAGGATACAGAGCTATTCTACGAGACAATCTTGCAAGATACATGGATGCCACATTTTCAGAGACACTTCAAAGCCACTAAGAAAATCCCAAAACTGACAAAAACCCCAAATAAACAAACGAACTAACAAAATAAACAAAAGAAAAAAACCACCCAAACAAGCAAAAAGCCCCCCCCCCAAAACACCCCAACCAAACAAAAAAATGAAAAAACAACAAAAAAATCCCCAAACAAACAAACAAACAACTGTTCGGGATGTGTCCAGACAATGTAGTCAAGAAGACCCCACATGTTCAGTGCACTGTGCTGGAGTACCATAGTCTGTCCTGGCCAGCACTGGCCAGCTCCAGTGCCCTTTCCCTCACCTTCCCCTGATAAATCCAGCTCCTCACCTCTCCACTACCTTCTGCTTGTACAGCCTTTAGAACAAAACCAAGGAGTCCATGTGAGACAGCAGTTGAACTTACCCACAAAAAACAAGTACTTCAAAGAGCTGAAAAAACAAGGGTGATTAGAGGGCAAAAAGTTAATTCCGATTTTTCTTTATGAAGAATATTGTGTTTGTGGCATTCTCTAAACCAGTGAATCATTGCTATGATTCTATAATCCACTGAGATTTTTTACCTTTCATAAGTATTTGGTCAGAAAAGATACGTTCTCTTCTCCACCCCACATCTGCCTTGTTTCAAGCACTCATTCCTCCTTCTAACCTGTAACTACTGAGAGGTCTTTGTCACACTATTCTACTGTGGAGGAAGATACCTTCTCTCCTCTCTCCTTAAACACAGCATCTGCAAATCATCAGTCGCTTCATCTCTCAAAAAAACCCTGTGTCTTCTAGTACATGTCATAATAGGGCTAAGGCTCAGTTTAGAGATTTTTTCTTAAGAATTCTGTTGTGTGTGTTGATCCAAGCTTTAGGGTTCATCTGGTGTACTTTAAAATTCCTTCCTTAGCCCTGGAGAAAAATGCAAAACTAACAAAATACAGGGTAATAAGAGATGGAAATTCCTTCTTTCATGATTAAATATATATTTATACTACAGTTTATCTCCATGATTCAGCTGTTTACTTGGTTTAAGCAGCAAGCCATTTTCCTTGATTCATCTATTTTTTTTTTTTTCTTTCTCCAGTCCTTAAGAAATGAATAAATATAATGGCTGTCCAGAGTGAGATGCATAAATGTCTCTGGTATTTAAACTGCCTCTCACATAGCATAGGATTTTCTTTTCCAACTCGGCTATCTACTTCTTTGTTTTTCAATTCCCAAAGTGCAAGAGATGTTTTAGAGGAGAGGATTACAAGATCCATGTTCCCGGTGCATCCAAATGCCACACATCCAAATTCCATTCTAAAAATCCTTCATTCTAGTCAAAACCAGAACACAACTAGCTTACTAAGGAAGAGCCATAAAAAGGCTCTCACAATGGTAACAAGAACATTTTATTGCTGTTAAAGCCATGAATCATCACACGGAATATTAACTATTAAGTGTATCATTACTTCATTTGCTATTACCTAAAGTAACAGGATAGGTATTAGGAACAATACAACAGAAAAGGCAGCAAGATCAAAGAGGATGTCACATCTATCCAGGGCTTGTCCTCCCTCTTCTACCTCACTGAACAATTTCTCTTGCAATATTGACATCAGGACAATTGACTCCCTGATGGAGTTGTGCCAGGATCTCAAAAGTTACTCCTGTCTGAGCAGATCCTACTCCTTGAAGCGTGACAGGAATTGCATGTTTTGACAGCAGATCTGCCTCCTTTCCTTCTAGAGTAGGTTCTCCCACTAGCAGTGTCCACAGAATAGTCACCTTAAACCATATTCTTTTCTCCTTTTTTTTTCTGCTTTTACTGAGCATAGCTTTACACTCATTCAAACACAACAGGAACATATAGCACAGCTGGCAAGTTTGAAGAGGCTACAATAATCAGAAAGGAGTAAAAGAAGAAAGGAAGAAAGAGCTGGATCTTGTCTAGCCAATAACAAAGAAGGTTTTGTTACATTATTGAGCACTCTCTTTTTTATACCCATTTGAAAAGAGTATTTATCTCCCAAAAGAAAATTATTGTATGTCAAAGTGATTTCAAATGGAAACACAAGGCATATGACAGAGGGACAAAGGGCTCACGTGAGAAGAAAGCTTTCCCAGATTTTTCGACCTGCCTCTCCTGACAGACTTAGACAAGCAGAAAGGTTCTTAAAAAAGAGAATTTACCTTGATTTGGCTCTTTCTCATGTCCATCAACTCCATAGATGAAATGAGAAGACTCAAGCAAAACTTCCAGGCTCTGGCATCTAGGTCTAGAACAGACCTTGCCTAGAAGCGCAAGCAAAACTTCTGGAAATACAGGTTCTCTACTTTCACACAAAATTTCATCTAAGAACAAAGCATGCACTCCTCAAGAAATCCTGACAAAACTCAGATATCCTTTCCTACAATGGGGACACCAAACATTGCTTCCGTGTGGGCTCTGAGTCACTCCTTCCAAGGGTATGGTTGTGGAGTTCAGGATCACAGAGTTCCCATGCAATCCTACAGCTCCCCTATGAAGCTCCATAAGCACTATTTTCCTCATTAACAGGGGAAGGCAGCAGGCTTTACACTCACCTGGCAGTGCCGGGTCTCAGGGCTGTCTGTGCCTTGACCCAAGCTGGTTGTATCTGCAGGGGCCAGTAACTCCTCCTACCCTATCTCAAATAAACCTCAGGCTCCACACCCTGCTCTGTAAAACCCCAGGGATCCCTTCTGCTTGCTGGTCAACATACAAGTCCAAATCTCAGTTACCCACTGTGGTCTTAATGTCTAAATTCAAAATGGAATTTGTAGAAACGAAACATCCACAAAACAATAACAAGCCCTTCCTCCCCCCTCCTTCTGTAGCACCTACTGCAGACAGTATTTATGCTTCCTTGTTTTTCAGCAGACTGGGAATATGTATCACCATCTTCATTCTAAGTTTTAATCCCACTACACTGAAGTTCACCTTGCACTTCAATGACAACATATTTGCTGGGTTATGTCCTCCTACTTAGCTCTGTGTTGTGCAAATACAGCTCACAATGCATGTTTATTAAAGGCAATGCCACACGTGCACCTGACATGGTCATGGAAATGCAGGCTAACCTGAACAAAGTCACACAGAAAAGAGATATCAAACAGCTGGTGACTCAGTGAAAAAAATAAAAGAAAAAACCCCAACTTATTTTCAAGTGTGGAATATGATTACATATTGAAACGTCTTACGATACTGGAAAAATATACACATGACTTCACTAGGCAGTCCTCTAAATCCAGGTTTTCTCTCCTATGCACAGAATAAAACATGGCACAGATTCTCTCTGGACTCATCAGTAGCATGTATGTCTGTGAGGAAAGCCCAACAATTTAATTTTTCCATAACTGTTTTCTCAAGAGTTTTCCATTTCCTGTTTCTGTGCTGCATGGTAGAAGTGTACCTTACATTTAGTGACTGCCATTGCTGCAAAAACCATTTGGGGAAGAACATAGTGGGGGAAAACGTCTCTGCTTTCTCCCTTAAGGGCCACCCAAGTTTTAGCCTCACTTCTGTGATGTAGTGATCAATTCCATTGATTTATTGGTGTTTTTTATGCAGACTTCACTAGATTGGAAGCAGATTCAAGCTACAAGATTCAAAAATATTTAAATAAAAATGTTGTTCTGCTGCTGCCCATAGTTTTATCTGCCTTTAAGAAAATTCATGACAATGGAACACACCTGAAAACAAGTCTAATAATCACTGAAAGGGTGACAGCCAAAATTTGGAAAGAAATTTTCCTTTGAAAAAATCACATTATAGATGACAAAACCCACCGAAATAAGAAAAAACACTGTGACATCAAATGCATTTCATTTTCTTTTTGCTCTCAATATACCTGTAATCATGCAACAGGCATCCAACAATGAAGTAAGAAAAGCCGTAAGTGTGCCAGGGATTTCATTAGTCATTTAAATAACAAATCTGTTTCCACTGTTTCTTTGGTTTACTTCTCAAAAATTTTTAAATATCAAAAGATCTGGCAGTCCCTACAGTAAGATAGCTCAGCACTACATGGTGAATTTTCTTAGTGATTCTTGAGGCTTTAGTAGCACAGACAAAAAATTTACTAACAGTGCGTAAGACAAATGCACAGTGAAAAGCCTGATGCTTGTTTTACTTGGACACCACAGTTATATCAAATTAAGGTAAATTAATAAATAATAGGAAAATCTCATCCCATGAGCCTTAGTGAATGTTGTTATTCTTAGAAAGAATATACATGGAAAAAAAGAGTATCTTCAACCTATTATATAACTTACAAATTACTTCAGCAGGTTAATCAATAAGAGAAAAAAAGACCATCATTTTACTAACTATGGATCTTCTCTCTATAGTGACAGTTACAGGTAATTATAACAGATTATAATTTTTTGTTCATTTTCTTATCTGAGATACTTTGCTACAGGAAAACAAAACTCATCATAAAGCACATGCTGAAGAAGAAATACCACTGAGACCAGGGCCTAAATGTCTGGAAAGAATCAAAGCAAGGGATAAAAATAAATCCCCTTGTATGCTGGGAGAGCCTGTTCTTCACAAGTAACAATCCACATGTCAGGCACAATGACGGATATATTTCTGTATCATAGGTCAACCTGGCAATCCATTTTCTCATATAAGGGAAAACCTACAGCACCTGAAAAATGACAGACAAAAATAGAAGGGATAGTTAATAACAGTGAAAGAAGCACATAGAGATTATATACAAAGATACATGGTACATCATGAAAGACTTTAAAATTGTGATTCAAAAAAAAAAACTTTCTGTAAACTTCTCTCAGAAAATAAGAAAAGGAAAAGAAAAAAAATCCACACATCTCAAAACTTGTACTGGCAGATTTTGTACCATTCATTTTGTTTATTTTACTTTATTCAGCAGACAGCTTTTTTCTGCTTTGTATTTTGGGTCATTTCATCCAGCTATATATTAAAAAAAATGTACTCTAATTGAACAAAACCAGTCAATAATGCTACATAAATTTTGCCAAGAAAAGTAGTATTGTGTTCAAATTATTCCACATCATTTGAGAAGTAAAAAACTCAGGAGCTGGCTTTTAGATTACTTCTTCTCCCATAAAATCACAAGAGTTCTTCAGTTACAATGAAATAGCAAGTTCAACCGTCTCAAAACATTTTAAGTATTATATCTGGATTCTTTATTAGTCAGGTAGTTGTTCACCAAAGATAAAGTGGATTCAGTCTACAAATAAATTGCTGGGTCATTAGCTATAGAATAGAAAATTTCTCAACAGACTAATTAAAAATATTAATAACTACCACTTACACATGCTAGCTGGAACCTTGAGTTACACTCACAGATAAAAGAGCAAGTCATTTTCCACCTCCTTTGCTTTCTTATTGTGTCAGCTGAATTTGCTACAAAACGCTAATAAAAGGAGTTTTTCTTCTTTGAACACTGCTTTGATCCATTAACTAGATGAAAAGCACTAGTTTATTTCATATAAAACACTGAATGGTGAACATTTATCAGATAAGTCAGATGGACTAAACATAAGGAAAATACGTCTTTTTGGGGGATTATATGTTTATATGATGTCACAGCTACTGGAGTTTAGAATAAGCTTCAGTGTTTAATATCACTGAGGTGCTATTTTGTATGCCCCCCCCCCACTTTATATATTATTAAAAATATATAATAAAACTTTGGAAATCCTTTTTCTTATTAACAGCTCTGCTGTTTCCTCCTCTCTTGAAAAAATAATAAATATGATTGGCATCACTGGCATTTACCTCTTACAATAGGCTACAAACCAATTCCTCACACATAAACAGGGGGATATCACAGGAATCAGAGTCAAAATGTTGGTCACCCATTTTCAGCAATGAAATTACACATTTTTTCCAAAATAAACCCGAAGGATATGTGCACCTGTCTAAGAAATCACAATGACATAATAGTTGCTAAAATCTGCTATGAAATTCTAAAGCAGAAAAGCTTCCCTGAAATGGACCCCTATACCAATTTCAGTAATAATTCAGATAAATTCAACAATCAATGCACAGTATCATAGTGACAGCCTTTATTCTACTTCCCAGATCACATAAAAAGTATATGACAATTTTATATGATGTTTTATTATATTTAGATTTAAAAACAAGCCTAAAATCAGTATGTCTTTTCATAATGGAGATCTAAGTTATATGAAAAGTTCTAGAGATTTTATCAATGGCAGAATATCCAAACTTTAGGGACAACATACCTTCAGCAGACCTTGTAGCAAAACAGTGCTGAAATTAATCACTCATGTCAACAAAGTAGATGTGGATCTAATCAACATAATTGAAATTGATGGTACTTAAAATTTCTGGCTAATATAAAACTTTACCTAGCATAGATGACTTCTGAACACAATGTCTGCACTTTCATATGTAGGTTATTGCTGCAGAATTTTTCACAGTTGAAGTCCTAGAAGGTAAAAAATTTAGATAAGGTGAAATTGGCAACACAAAACTGATCAAACACTTCACCCAGTACTTCCCAGAATCATGGAATGGTTTGGGTTGGCAGGGACCTCAAAGATCATCTAGTTCCCACCCCCCACCATGGGCAGGGACATCTTCCACTGGTTCAGGTTGCTCCGAGCCTCATTCAGCCTGGCCTTGAGCACTTCCAGGGATGGGGCATCCACAACTTCCCTGGGCATCCTGTGCCAGTGCCTCACTACCCCCATAGCAAAGAAAATGAGTAAGAAATCCTCTGTTAGCACTTTAATTTATGTGCACACTCAGAATTTAAGTAATTCCTTAAGTTTTTTCATAACTTTGAGGTTTTCCACCAAGAGTGAGGTAACTGTTCATGCCTGTTTTTCAAGGGCTATAAAAAACCATCATTTGACCACGATAGACTAATAGGTATTAAATCACAGGTTGAGTTACAAATTTATCTTATTTTATATAGACCTTTAAAAGAACTTAGCCCAGAAGCCTGGTGCATATAAGTAATTACACTCTTGTGAATAGTTCCTAGCATTTTCAAGATTAGAGGCTAACTGGGTACTTTTTTTTAATGAACTAGTGAGAATAAATACACTTTACAGTAACTATCACAATTCTCAAGGAGTAAAGATTTTTCTATTACTTTTGACACTTTCGTTACTATGCATATTGTCTTCTCATGCAGTTTTGATTTGCATATTGTCACTTTTCTCATTCTGTTTTAGAATGCAAAACAATTTCAGCAAAACAAGCTTTTTTTTTCCAAAAACTAATCATGGATTAATGATGTCAGATTTCTAAAATTTAAATGGTATCCCCTTAGTGAATGTGTGTACTACAACTGGTGTTTATTGACTGATTAATCACCAGATTTATTTTATTCTGTTTTACTGTCTTCCCATTTTTCTTCATCTTTTCTAAAGGGCATTGGGGGTTTCTTGTTGAAAGAGGGGAGTAATTACCAGGAAAGAGCATGCTCTGAAAAAGTAGAGAGCACAAATTAATAAATACCTCTGTCTTATTGTCCCAGGCCGAGGATTCAATGATGGAAGTGAAATGAAATCTGCAAGTGCAGAAATTAAATTTTAGGGTGAAACTACCTCAAAACTGAAGAGAAATTCTTTGGCTGAGCATGAGGACAGTGAGTAAGTCAGACAAACAAACTGGATTTCTCAGCAAGAGGATGGGATGGGTAGAGGGAGATAACACAAATACTAAAAAAAGCTGGAAGATTATTAAATGTTAGATAAGCACAAGCCCACATAAATATCTTGACATGAGGATGCAAAACCAGGAGATGAAATGAATACAATCAGCCCTGAAGAGGACGTGTGAGGAATCACAAGACACAGTTCATGTTACCCGGAACAAGCTGGACCAGAGTGATGCAGTGCTGACCACTGTCTCCAATAATATTTTACAGCCTCCCATCACCACTCCAGATTTTTCCTGAGCAGATACAGGAAACAAGACATGTCTTACATGTTCTGAATAATATTCACTATCTCAATAGAGCAGGTATCCTTGTTGCAGTTTCAAAAAAAATAGCAAGTTCTTACTCTGAAGGCAGAATTGCCCTCTCACACATCATTGCCTCTGAAATATATATTCAGGTACAAGAGTAATAGAGATGGCATTTCTATTCCCTGGATGTATTGTACCTTTTCCACATAGAGAAAACATTTCTCAGAGCTGTTACTTGCCTCTTTGAAGAGCACTGTATTGAAAACACAAAAGTGTTTTTTGATTACTGAGCAATACTAAATGCGTTCAATCCTTTCTAAAGAACCTCTGATATGTCACTTGTTTAGTCTTTTGAGGAAAACATCACATTTGGTGACTTTGAGATACCTAAGAAGATTAAGTAACCTTTGCTGAACTCGTGGTTTACTTTGTGACTAGGTTTTATATTGACATAACTCTTAACTACCCGAGGAGTTACTAATACTAATATGGATGAAGTCTAGTGCATCACAATGAGAGGGAATTAAAAGGTTACAGCAGAAATTGTCACTAAATCCATGTTTGTTTATTAGTGAACCAAAACGAGCAGAAAATAAAAATAAATTAGATGAAGTACGAAATAACCTGTTGAAAGCAGTAAGCAAATTAATATAAGGAGCTGCTGAGCAGTACACAATTGCCAGCTCAGAAAAATTACTTATTTGGTCTTTCTAGCCTCTATTTCTTCATAAACATTCTGTCCTTTTAGAATTCAAGTTTAGAAACTGCTCACAGTGGCATATTACCTGGATAATTTAGTGGAAGTTTTGTAATTTTCATAGAAAAATGGGGAAGGTAAATCACTGTCATAAACCCTATGATCATCTACAAAATGTATCCAAGCCTACTCTGGAAATACTTGGGGGATGTGTGTGTGTGTGAGTGCGTGTGTAGGGGGAGAAGGGGGTGTGTGCAAACAGAAACAAACAAATGAAAAGCCCCCAAACCTAGAAGTTGTTATTTGTAGACTCAAGCCTCAAAAATCCTCTGGAAACACTGCAGACAAGGCAAACTGTTTAAAAATCTCTTCCTTGATTTGCTGGTGATACTCGAATTGAAGAAAATGGCTCAGCCCACATTTGCTGAATAAAAAATTAAAAGCAACTATGTAGCTGATTCTTTTTTTTTTTGGGTGAGATTCTGTAGTAACAAAACCATTCAATTCTTAGTACAGAATATAAAGATTTCAGCTCAGATTAAATCTTTGCGTTTTTCCATCAATTCTAATTGCAAATGAGTCCACATTTCTTAAAGGGCCCATTGTGAAGTGCTCCTTAGCATTATATCATGGAATTGTGTCATCAACATTTCAATCAAGTTTTATTCCGCTGATTTCAGTTCATTATTAACAGCCTAAAACTAGAATATTGACTGCACACAACAATCGTATGCTTCTCCATTTTAAGCATTTTAACCTCTTCCAATCCCCCAGACTGAGCATTCCACCCTACCCCACCCTTGGCTCATTGTCTTCTAGCTTCATGTCAAAGACTACCTATTTCAATTTTTCCCATTCATTTCAACCATTTCCATTGTAACTTCTCCATGCACTCTCTGAGGCTGTATGCATTTTTCTGCTTTTCTACACTTGGTAAGAACTGCACTGGCTGGATTTTAATACTTAAGCTTTACTACAGTCAATTCTTTTTGTAGTCCCTTTCCAGTTCAGTGATTTCAATTCAAGACATGTTCCTTTTATTCCCCATATTTAAACAAAAGGAAAGCCAAAGAAAACATTCACTCAGACTGACAAAAGAGTCATATAAAAGAATACAAGGAGATATTGAAAGGTTTTAAAGTTGCTGCCAAGGAGGAAAAAAAAAATAAGCACACAACAGCAGAATATTCAAAAGTGAATATAAAAACATACAAGAAAGTGAACGTTATTTCTATTTTAAACCATTCTGTATGCTCTGTCAAAGGAATATGTTATTTCCCTGACTGTAATAGATTCCTGTATAGAAAAAAATACCAAAATAAATTTAAATATTAAGTAGACAGGCTGGATTTGGTCAGCACAGTGAGAACACCAGAGAAATGGGTATGCTGGAGTCAGTGTGAACTTTTGAGTTTGCTAAATAAAAAAGCACTGTAATGGCATATAAAAACAGGCAACAGCCTTGCAAGAAAAGAATACCAGCTAACGATCTAGATGTGCAGGTAAATTCTGGCTTTTGGCAGAGCTTTTATTTTATTGCAGGAGTATTTAAACCTCTACAGTTAATGCAAGTAAATGTTATCTACCAGGAGCCGTGGAACTGTGCTCAGCGGCAGGGCAGAAGAGTGACATGTTGTGGTGACACTGGAAAATGCTAATGCCACAGAAATCCTTATTCTTAACATATTAAATGAAGACTTGAAGGAAGAAGAAGGCAAGCAAAAATAATAGGACAGTTCTGTTTCCTTGGTGCACACATATGTGGTAATACAGAGTGCCCTGTCTCTAGCAGCCTTGCTTGTTACTGGACTGCTCACATTGTGGAACAATCCACATCAATCAGCTCTCAAAAGCAGTTGCTGGGGGCCAATATCCTGAAGAATCCCAGGACAAAGAAATGGTCATGGCAAAGAAATAGACCAGAAGAACAGTCTGAGGTAAGCAATCTCACTCTATATGTAGCAAGGTAGGTCTCTTAGTGTGATCTACCACTAGATGCACTGATTTAGAAGTCTTGGAGCCACTTGAGAGAAAGCTGAGCATTAACTCACCTATCTCAGCAACTTTGGTGTGTGACTGTGGGCTTCAAAAAGTATGAGCTTCTGATCAGGATTTATAGCCCTGAACCTTACCCACCCTCATCTCCCCAACTTCAAAATTAGCTCCAAATTAATCTTTAAAATCAAAAGTATGAGGCAGCATGCTTAAAACAGTCAATTACAATATACAGCATTGCACTTTCCTACCCTAAAATACAGATAAGCTTAGTTATCTTTTCTGCTTGCAAAGTTTCAAAGATAATTTTCTAATCATCCTAGAGAATGCTTTAACAATTATATAATATGCCATTCTACAGTGAGAAGCTACTGTTTCTTCTTTTTGAGGCCATTTCATATTGCAGGAGAAGAGTATTAAGGCAGAGAAGAGTTGTAGGATATAGTTTCATTTCTAAAGAACGTCAGTCCCAGTCCCAGCCATGTGGTGAATGGCACCTCACCTTAGAAAGCCCAAAGCAAGAAGCAAAAGCAGACTGTGTTGCACAAGAATTGTCATAACAGCTCTCTCTGAATACAAAAAAGGTGCTCTAAGGCAGTGCTGAATGAAGAATTAAAGAGCTGGAACATTTCCCATCAATCTCTTACATCATCTGCCCAAACCCCATAGTCATAGAGAGGATGCAATTTACAGTTATTTTATGACTTACAACGTGTAGGCAGGAGATGCCACAGATTGTAAGGAAGAAAAAACCACTGAAATAAAAGACTTGCCAGGGAAAGAAAGCCACACATCACAAAATAAAACATGACAAAATTGCAGCACTCTGAATCACTCCTCTAAAAGACAGGAGGAACGACAGCCATGTTTTTTTTTGTAGTGCAGCATCACAACCAACAGTCTGATGTAATGAGGAGTAGATACCTTCTGCCATGGGATGAGCTGCAACAAAACTGCTGCCACAGCAGTTTAGCTGTTGAGGAAGTGGAAGTGCCCCATAGGTGTATCAGCAAGATTTGTACTGAACAACAGCTGTCAAGGCAGGTTTATGGGGAGAACTAAATGGCTGTGTCAGTGTGCTGGGAGAGCAGCCCAAGAGGCTGCCAAATGTAATGGTGAAAATGTCTCCGAGCACCACAGTGGAGACGAGCTGTGAGTTTCCTTTCTTTCCTAGAGTGCTCAAGAACCATCAGCATCATAACTGTTCTTCAGCATAACAGGGGAATTATGAACGTCTCAAAATAGTAAGGAATGGCACCAGACAGAATCTGCACCCATTTAATTTAATGTTAAGCATTCAAATGAGCAGCTGCTCCTACTCTCTGCACTACTGCTCACCACAGAAACACACTGCCAGGTGGCTTACCTCATTTTTTCCCACCTCAGTTCTAAGATAGTTTCAGCTTTTGACTACAGAAATACCTATTGTGATTGAGCAGAATGGAGTCTGCTTTTATATATTTCATGCAGTTCCTCTCCTGAAGGAGAGAAAGGCACCAAAACATAAAGGATACCAGAAGCTGCTGCTTCGCTGCCACAGGTAGCACAACTTACCTACCTCCGTGTTCCAGTACAGCCCTCCAAGGCCTTCCTCCTGTATTTGTATTCAAGTCAGTGCCTTCCAAGATACCTTATCTGTCATCAGCCTCCACAACTTCCAAGACATCTTATCTGTCATCAGCCTTCCTCTGATGGAAGAAAACCACACTGTACCATGGTGAAAACTTCTCCAGAGGGAGACAAGTGTTCTGCCTTTTGCCCTCCCACTCCATTCTCTGCCAGGCACCCGTACCAGCATGCTCTCTGTACTTGCCCCTGTTACTGACCATCTCAGGCCCATCTGCCAGGCAGTCTCCATTCTCTTACTCAGAGAGCCAGCTGAATTGCTAATTTCTTCTCAGGTTTTCTACATTTCCACCTATCTTTTCAGATGTATGGTGCTCCCTCAACTCATCTAATGTCCCTTGTTGTGTAGCTTTAAGAGCTTCTCCACAGGAAAAGCAAACCAGAAGCCAAGGAAAACCTGAACCCAAGCACTGCCCACACCAACCAGAGCACAGTCTCACAGGATCTAAGAGCAGCAGGCAGAGCCAGATGCTGACAACAGGCTCAACTGACAGCCCTAGACAGGACAAAACTAAGACTCAGGCCTAGCACTCGTACAGAGAGGCCAGGTTGCATCAAGAGGAGACAGGACCAAAACCAAGACTGCAACATCAGCTCAAGATCAGCCAGGAAACTTGGCTGGAGACAGAATGGGCAACAGGCACATCCCAAACATAACTCAAGCAAAAACAAATTAGGATTCTTCTCTGACAGATCAGACAAGTTCTGTGTTTCTTCATGTAATAAGAGCTCTGCCAACTTTGCTCATTACAGTGGAGTCAACCCTGATTTAAATTATCAATTTACGGGGTGACTGGGCCAAGTGATTTGCTTGTTCTTGTTCCTTGATCTTATCTTATGCTGCTTTCATGTAAAGCATCATTTAACTTCACTCAGTTGTACTCTAAAAATGCATATATAGAAGAAGTGTAGAAAATGTGAAGGCAGAGAGACCAGCCTCAGAGGATGCAACAAACAGTACCAAACTGCCTCTTAGATTGTCTGACTGACTCTGAATGTTGATCAGTGTGAAGTAGCCTGATGTTGTTAGATCTGCTCCTCTGCAGTTTTCACAGCTTGCTTGTTTTGGGTGGCATCTAAGAGTCTCTGTCTCTCCAGAATGTGAGTAAACACATGCAAAACCTTAAAGAGCAGCCTTTTCTAGTATGAGGTGTCTCTGTCAAGGTGAGATGGAGGAAAGAGAAGGTTGTCCCACTCCCTGGTGGGGAATGGGAAGGTGGTTCTTGCTGGAGCCTGACCCATATCCTGATGCTCGTCTCCCACGCTGCAGGAAACAAAGCCAACACATGGAGCAACAGCACAAGGGCTTCTCAATGTATCATAGCACTTGCTGGTGCTTGGGTCACCTTAGCTCTCATATAGGCTTTTCTGGTGGGACATCTACAGTCCCCTTCTCAGGAAGCATTCCCTTCCCTAAGCATCACTCTCACCAGCACAAGCAGCCTTGGTCCAGGGCACACTCTTGTCATTAGACTAAAATGGGATAGATGGAGTTATATCTCCATTCCCCTGTGGGTCTAAATTGCAAATACATCACTGAACATCCCAGGAATGAGACAAATAACAGCAGTTCCTGCATGGACCAGATTCCATTTCTTTGAAGCAAAATCCTGGGCTGATCCTCATAGTCACTCTACCTTCTGGTTAAAAATATCTGACCTTGTGAAACTTCACAGCTCTCTCTGGGCAGCCAGCCCCTCCCTGTCCAGTTAAACACCCGTGGAGGTCTGCTGAGGACCAGGCACTTCTGTCTGTATCCACGTGTGGCTGCCTTTGATCTGATATCCCCCTGATACTGGCTCCTCCTATTTTTAATCTTCTCCCACAGCTCGATAACCTACTTGTTATGCACCTACACGGACACATGCACTGAGCTGCANGGCTGGTGGTGGGTGGATGTGGATGTCAGGGCGTGCTCACCACCACCCTCTGCCCAGGAGCTGCGGCGCCGCGCTGAGGGGTTCCTCCTGCAACCTCCCCTGTAGTGCGGGCTGCTGCTCTCCAGCTCCAGTGATGGATGGGCTTTGCTCTCCTCGGGAAGCAGTTGGGAGGAATGCTCTGTAGTGCCGACACTTCTCCCCGGGTCTGCTGTTTATCGGGGCGGCGGGAAAACACGCTGCCGGAATATTGAGCATTTTATAAGTCAGTAAGTGATCAAATAAATCAGCGCTTCCCCCACGAAACAAAAGCGGTCTCATTCACCAGCGGGAGGCTGAGCTGCGGTGCTCCTCGCTCCGCTGCCCGCGGTGGTGTAAGAAAACCGTGGGTGAATGGGAAGCTCGGGGTTTCCCTGGCACTCAGTCGTGCAGGCTGGGACTGCGGCGCCTGCCGGGGCGGGGGTGCCGCTGCTGCCGCCGCCGCCGCCCTGCCTGTCCGCGCCCCTCCGCGGCTGCGGACCGACCGCTCCCGCGTTCTCCTGTCACACCTGCCGCGTTACGCAACTGCTGGTTATAGCGGTGGCTCTGGTTCTCACTCACCTCGGGCTGCCACCGTGAGCCCGGGTGGCTGAGCGCAGGCTGAGGCCGCATGAGCCCCTCCCGCCCCGCGTAGAGCCGCGCAGAGCCACCGCCTGCGCTCCGCAGCGCCCGGCGGAGGCTGCGCCGTCCCAGGAGCAGTCCCGCGCTCCCCCTGCGGACTCCCTGCTTGCCCCTAGTCGCAGCATCCCGATGAGCGCTCCGGGCGGGATGGCGGTGTGTGCGCGAGGCAGTCCCTGGCCGCCAGCACCGCGCCCAGCGGAGAACAGCGCGCACTCCCATCTGCGCTCGCAGCCCGTTATCCTGAATGGGAGAGGGATTCCCAGGCCCAGTTTGCTCAGAGATTTTCAACAGCTCTATAGCATGCAAGCGAGAAGATTCAGTCAGAAGAAAGTGCCTTTTTTTTTTTTTAATTGATTTACCAGAGCGCCCACCGCACAAGAGGGTGAAGGGATACCCTATTTAGTCAACCGGGTCCTCCTCACGGATGGGCAATGGCTCCCTGTTCCCTCCTTTCTTTGAAAAAAATGCTGCTTTTGGGGAGCAGGGGAGCCAGACCTCATCGGGCTCGTAGGGGTGGCACGGGCATCCCCGCTACCTTCCTCTCTGTCTTCCCTGTGCAGATCGTCCCCGCTGCCGAGGGTGCGGGGGAGGAAGAAGGGCTGCAGGGGAGGAAGGGGGGGCTGCCGAGGCGGTGCGTGTCCCCCCCGCCGCCCCCTCGCTGCGGCGGCACGTGGTGCTCCCGGGACGCGGATCCTCAGACGCCCCCCCTGCCCAGCCAGCCAGCCTCCTTCGCGAGGAGCTTTTTATAGCAGCCCCGACCCGCTCCCCGATGGGAGGTTTCTCGCCGCGCTCACGTTACCGTGCGGGTGCGATGTTAAATAAAGGAGGGGGAGGAAGGGAAGGGAGTTCGGCGCGCGCCTAATTAAGAGCCGGCGTTAACCAGGAGGGCTAAAAATAGCGCCGAGCGCTGCAAACCACCCAACCGCAGACAGCAACCCCCGTCGATGCCTGCCGCGCCTCCGCCGGTGAATGGAGCGGCCGGCGCTGAATGAGCGGCCGGGAGCATGAATGGGGAAGCGGAGCGCGGCGTGAATGGGGCGGCGGGGGGCCGCGGGGGGGCGCTGTGGCGCCGCGCGGCAGCAGCTGGAGCCCCGGC
>VZRV01005553.1:1852691-2096048 GCA_013398115.1 Falcunculus frontatus | reverse complement strand
CGCAACAAGAAGCTGCGAAACGCGGGTAAGGGGCGGCGGGGAGGCCCGGGGGCGCCGCCCGGGCTGGGGTGGGTGGGGGTCCCGTGGCCCCGGGATGCAGCACCGTGGCCTCTTCGTCTGCCTGTAAAACTTTCCCCGAGCGCGCAACTCCGAGGTTGGGCTCTTTGCCTCCATCCCCAGCTGGCGGTTATAGACTGTGACAGATGCCAAGAGCTCCGTCTTTCCTGCCGAGTCGGTAATCGAGCGGGAAAGGGTATTTTTAGCTCCCGCCACCGAATCCTGGTGTTATTTTTAGCTCTCGGCGGTTCCCACCTAGCAAAAGAGAATGGCAAGTAAGTAGTATTTAAGAATGAAATTTAGACACGGTTCCGGGGATGCTGCCTTGGCATACAGTGTGTGTCTGTGCATGCTGGATGCTGTTCTTCTGATTGATTTTCTTTGAGTTACAGAAATGTCTCCAGTAACAAATTCTATGGTTGGAGCTTCAAATCAAGCAAATACGAAGTTATAAACATTGCAGGATTCAGACAATTCCCTCCCCCCACCTTTATTCGCTTCCTACTTGCTGTCTAGGTCTTAGGGGAATGGAAAATATCTAACAGAAAACAGCTTTAGGCACTTAAAAAAAAATCTCTAATTTTGACAGGATAGAATCTGTGCTGGTCTATTGAGTAAATCCCTCTTAGTTCATGGATTATTGGTCAGACAGGCAGGAACTTCTTCAGATTCATTCTGCTTTATCATGTCAGACCAGCTGCTGTGCACGTGTACCAAATCTGTGCACTCCAAACCCTATGCATCTTTCATTGAAAAAAATGTAGGAGCATGTGAAGAGAGCTGTACTGGTAATGAAAGCAGAATTTCACTCCATGACAACTGAGAAGCTGCTTTTATTTTTTTCGCAACTGGGCTGTCAGGGTCCTCATTGTTACTGCACTAAGTTCATTAGTTAGTGGTTTAAAATTCATCTGAGGGGGAGCTTGAGCCTGGGCTTTGCTCTGAGCTAGCCTAAGAAAGGTATCTAGTATTGGATTCTGGCAAACAGTGGCATGCTTATCTTTCTAAGGTTAATTCAGGTAATTCAAGTGGATTGTCTGTTTCAGTTTTTTTCAGCCATAGTGGAATGCCACACATAAGATCAAAATGAAGAGTAACAGATTTTAATTTTTTCCTTCCTACGATTGCCACTGATGTAAATTCTAAAAGCTGTATTATCTTCCTGTTTTCATTGGCAGAGATTTCATTCACTGGAGCTGGCAGGGTAATACGTGCAATAGCATATAATTGAGAGGAAACTCCAGCTCCAGAAGTCCATGTCAGCACTTGACTACCCTTGTTCCCTGGAAGATTTTTAGATGGAGGGAGAAAGGGTTAAGACAAGTATATTACTGGAGTTACTCTAGGGGAATGGGTGATATTCTCCTCCTCCTTAATTAGTAAATCTATACTTAAGCACTTCTGTGGAGAATTTGCAATACAGACAAGTCTGGTGAAGTCTGAAATAAATGTGGTGTCTGTTTTCTGGAGACATAACTGAATCCTTGGGCTCTGTGTGTGTATCCTCTCTGCTGTAGATATCGTGTAATCCCTCCTGAATCTCAACACGTGCTCACTTGCTCACTCTTACTGCATTTCTTGTTCTTGCCTTTTCTGTCATAGTGACTGTTAAGAGCTGCAATAAACTGGCAACAGCTAGGAGAATAGAGCATTCTTCTGAACATAAATTCTTTGAGACCTGGAACATGAACTAGATACTGAGTGACCTTCTGAAATTAAGGATTAATTAAAACAAGTAGCTACTTGGTGTAAGATGGTAAATAGTTTATAGTCTCGATTTAGGGAAAAAATAGGAACAAGCTTTTAAAGTTCTTAAGTTTGGGGTTTTTTCTTGAAAACATAGGGGGGTTTAGTACATGGATTAAAGGAATCTTTGGAAATAACACAAGTTTTAAAAAGGTCTTCTAAGTGTTCTTGACCAATCCTGCAAAAACCTAAGCCTGGGCATAACTTTACTTATGTGAGCACCACTATTAAATGGGACCTTCAGTTAGAAAGGGGTTACTCAGGCAAATGAATTATAACAGGGCATAAGTATTTAGAGCACCCTGGCCTAATATTTGTAAGTTGGAAGACTAAAGTCTCCTAAGTCTTGTTTATCCTAATTCAGATTATTCAGGAGGAGATCACATTGAAAATAATCTGATTTATACGTACAACTAATTTGTAACGTGGTAATGCCAAAGGCAGTTACGACTTTTTACAGAAATGTAATAAGAAAGAAACTTCTGCTTTTGCAACAACTTACATTAATTAAGTCTTGCTGGCACATTTATTGAGGAAAAAGGACGCAGGATGAAAATTCCACTGGAAAAAGGTCAGGGAGGAACAGAAGATGCCTCCTGAAGAAAATGTATCTCCCTGAAGATTTTCTTCCCTCTTTGCAAGAGAGGACTAACAGAAATAAGGAGTATTTAATCCTTTCACAAAAAGGTGGATTTGGTGGGGGAAAACACCTTGCATCTCTGTCCTACTCTCTATTGTATACATATTTATTGGAAGATACTACAAATTGAACCTGTGGACTTATGATTTAAAAAGTGCACTGGGGAATAGTAGGAAGGCCTAGAAAAACCTTCTCAACAAGTGGTGTAACCTTCCTGACAGTCAGAAGGTTAGTAAAAGACACTGATCAAAGCAGAGAAGTCAGTAACTCAAAGAAGTTTGTCTCAGCAAGCGAGGAGTGTCTGATACTACAGACTCCTTCGTAGGCACAAGCATGGCTTCAATAGATGCTCTTCTAGACACAGAAGCTGATGATGCAACTGGTAGGATCCTCTTTTATTTAATGTACTTGACTTGTAATAAGTTTCATAGTTCTGGTCTGTTATTTCTTTTATGGTGGCTTTGTAATCCAAGAGGTGCCTGACATCAATTCAGTCCCGATGGGAACAGCTGCAATTTAAAGCTGACCTACACAAAGACTGAATTTGGTTTATGATATCTGTAATCTTTTAACTTTGAAACAAAGTTCAAGGGAAACATTCAAGGCATAAGGATTATAATGACCGTATCTTGATAGCATATTCATGCCGCTTGAACTTTAAACTGATGTGCCTTCTTTAATAATTAATTTTTAAAAGGAATGAGAATAGATCACTTTAGAAAGAAGTTTTATGTAAATCCTTGTCTCATTTACCATTACTGATATTCATATATCAGAAATTAGGTCATTCAACAGATCCACCCTGGGAAGATGCAATAACTAGCCTTAGGGAGGGTGTATTAAACTGTTGGTACTTTTAGCAACAAGTGGAATTTTTACTTGAAACTGTCAACATTGAATCAGAGCATCTCAGAAAACCAAGGAGATCATTTAAGTGATTTATGTAATACTGCACACAAATTTGGTGATTGGTGGTATCCTTATGCCTTTGTTGTTACCCAGACCAAGAAAAACAATGCATCAAGAACAAGGTGAGGGAGCAGTTCTAAGTCTTTGACTATGGAGAGTAGTTTTCTGGTAGTGACATTAAAATGTTAGCACACACCTGTTCTTTTGGTGACAGGTAGATTTGGGTATTCGGTGGTTGCAGGACTGGACCGTTCCTAAAGTCAATGAAAAAAGTTTTCTTGAATGGTATTACACCTCCTCCTCTTCTTTCTCTTCCTTTTGAAACTGTTCTCCTGGCCTGGTGGGTTGCTTTTTTCTTTGGGTGCTTTGTGTGCTGAGGTCCAAAGGCTCCCTGACTACCCCTCCAACAGAGTCCTTTATGGGAAGGGAAGCCTCCAGCAGGCAAGAAGGGAGGCCCAGCAGTCTCACCCTCACTCCTGTGTGCCTGTCCTGTCTGCTAACATCTGACATGGGTTGGGATAATCCAGGGAGTGGTGCCAAGCTGGTAACAAAAATCTACCAAATCAGGGCAGAAAGCTGCATTCACCCACTTCTCACCGATCTCCGTTCTGTGCTAGGTGTATTTGGGTTTTTGTACTTTTTTCGTAGTTTTCCGTGTCCTTGGCCCAAATGTTTTGTTGCTAAAACTTTGTTTTGTTACTAATGAAGAAAGCAGAGAGGAAGTTTGACATTGCTGAGGCCCCTGGGCCCTGACCAGCAAGATACAATTAACTTCACTAGGACTGCACACATGCTTAAACTTACCTATATGTGGTAACTACTTTTCTGAATGAGACACCGATGAAAAAGAGAAAAAACCCCGATGTGTGTATGCTCAATCTGCCTCACCTGCTTTAGATCCCAAGAGTTCTGTGAAGACAGCTCTGTGAGTGCTCAAAAGAATATAATGAACTCAAGGGTAATCTCTAAGATCAGTGAAGTCGCTTTTGAAAGAACTAAGGATCCAGCTACTTCTGGTTTTTTTTTGTTTTC
This sequence comes from Falcunculus frontatus, assembly GCA_013398115.1. Lineage (NCBI taxonomy): Eukaryota > Metazoa > Chordata > Aves > Passeriformes > Falcunculus > Falcunculus frontatus. Next base: position 2,091,664 of record VZRV01005553.1, on the reverse strand, counting down.
ATTCTTTGCTAAATAGTACGGCCATTGCAGAATTAGGGATGGGAATCTATCAGTAAGAATTTCATTTTGGAGGCTTTTCAAGCTGCCCCTGGGTTTTGATTTGAGCAATGTAAGAAACTAGTGGAAGAGTGCTCCTCTCTTAATGCATTTTCTAGAATAAAAATTTTTAAAATAAGGATGGAGCTATCTTTTGATAGTCAGATTGGAGATATCATCAGCCTTTTCAGAAAAATATTGTTCTTGATGATGTTTTGTTTTTTAGTTTTAAAATTATAATGCTAAATGATCTAGTAAAGACTGTTTTATCTAATAAATGAAACTCCTGTTGTGAATTGAGACTAATGAAATCATTCTTTTTGTCACAGGTGATCCTTGGACTTCATTTTGTGCCCTGAGAGACATGATAGCCCGACAAATACTTGACTCAAGGAAGAGAATTTAGAAGATCAAGTTATAGCACAAATTCAGGGTTCTGATAAAAACTGAGATGTTGATGGCAATGAACATTATTTCAGAAATTAATAACTTCCAGTATTAAAAATGGTAAGCTGTTTGGGAAAAGGGAAATGTCTAGAGGAGATGAACTTTGCCAATTGTTGAACAGAACCGAGCATAAAAAATACAGTTTCAATAAAGTTGTTCCTCAGACTGGTTTTGATTGAATACTTTACTGCATCAGAGGTTTGTTTCAAAGACTTGTTTAAATGGTACTGTGCTGTTAGTGACCAAAGGTAGAGGTGAGTATTTAAAATAATTAATAATTTTTTCTTACTAATGTGTCTGTCGAGCTCAGCTATTTATTCTTTTTGCAAGATTCTGCGTTTTTAAAGACATTCCTTTTTCTAGTTAGCTGCCAGTGGGCAGTGGTACTTACGTGCTCTACTATTTGTTGTCTCATTTAGCTTATTTTTGAGGGGTTTTCCCTTTTCTTGTAAAGTTTTTTTGCATCTTTAATTTTTTCATTAGCAATTTCTGATTTACTTCTACTCTTATCCCTTCCCTGTTTCTTTTTACCTGTCACTTTTCTTCAATAACATAGATACTTGATGTCTTTCCAGCATTCAGACATCATCAGCAAGTCTAGGTTAGTGACAGAAAATGCTACCGAGAGTAGGCATCCAGTGCTGGTGTGACAATGTCTGTTCTGTTTCTCTGGTGAGGCTTGCTTTCCTAGGGCAGTAAAAACTTTGCAGTGTTGATTCAATGTTATGCATCACAGTTTAGTTTTGCAATGTCAGTAAGAACTTGTCCCCCTTGCTGTTGGCAGTTTTTCTTCTAGTCACATCTGTGTGCTGCCTTAAATACTGCATTTCCACTCGTGAGAAACAATTACGGACCTCTGTTTCGGGAGGACAGGTCTTACTAAGAATTCCTCAGGATAAAAGAATACAAATTGTTAACAAAGCGAACAATGTTTGCTTATTGAATGAACAAATAAACATGTATTTAATGTGTGTAGTTAAGTAGTGCTTGGGACTATAATACAAATGCTACTACTAAACAAGTGTTCTTTCCAAATCTAGCCCTCCTGAAGTCACAGGTGGACAGGTGGGATAATCAAGGTTTCTACCTTAAATGACAGAAGAAAGGTCTGATTAACTTTTTACTTATTTTTTAAGAATGGATAAAATATGCAAATGAACTTCACCAGTGCCCTTAAATTCAGATGAGAAGCATGCTTCAAGCTTCTTAATATTTTTTTCTTTCAAGTAGAGTGGCAACTGAAAGTAATCAGCAAAACTATTTACAGTGTTTAGATAGTGACTTCTGCAACTTCTAAGTAGCTTTGTGGTAACCACTGACCAGTATGTATAAAAAGTTTCATGTTCTATAGTTTTTTTTTTAATGAGGAGGCAAACTTATACTCCTTAAAGAAACACCTAACACCAGAAGTAAGAGATTTTCGGCTCATTCTTTTAAATTGATAGGTTTCCTAATACATTACCAGGTCATATAGTTACACATGCTTTTTGAAGAATAGGTATTAGACTACTGGTCTTCATAAAAATTCAGTTCTTGATTATATCAGAGAATCCGGTGCTTGAGTTGGGGACTTGAATTTGGTTAGTTGTTTTGGGCAGGGTGTTGGGTTTTCTTGATTGTGGAGGACTCATCTTGTCCATTGCTAGAATTCCAAAAAAGTCCTTCAGTGTTTCATTTGGACTCTCTATCCTAAGAACCCCTGTTCTCTAAAATGAGAGAAAATATAAGCAGCCAATTTTCAACACTTATATGTGGGACCAAGCACTGAAATGCTCTAGTCAAATACATACTGAGCAGCTGCAAGGGTTTATGGATAGTTTCAGATAAATTATTTTTTCAGTTTACACCTTTAAATTGACTGTTCAGCTACCTTTATTGTGTAAGTTGGGCTGGATATGTACGTTTTTCATTTAGGCCTACAGAAATGATGAATTCAGAATGATGTGTACATGATATTCTACATGTGGTGCTGAAATATAAGGTCTATTTATATCATATCACCTTGGAGTTGTTTGTTTGTTTGTTTGTGGGTTTTTTTTGGCCGCAGATGCAAGGTTAGCAAAACTAATTTGTCTTTAGGGAGAGGTTACCAAGCAGAGGTGGTTTGCCCCTGTGCTGACAGAGGTCAGCTCCATGCTTGGTATTGAGGTCAATCAGTAATGTGACTTCTTTTTTAGTCAGCTGTTTCAGGTGCACCAAGTATAAGCCTATTGTGACTATGGTGCAGCTGCCAGAACTTTGTTATTTAGCCGAAGTGGCCAGCTCTGTAGAGATGAACCAAAGTGGTGAATGGGCATAAGTACAGGGATCAGCTTTGAAAATTGGTATCCAGTCACACCATGCAGAGGTTTCACCAGATCTTCACATTTTGGGAAAAAATCATGAGTATTTTTTCCCCAGTAGTGACTACAGATTTCATTTTATGTTTCTGTTTTCCAGAATGACTGATGAAGAGTTTTCTACTCCTTAGTCTAACTTGACTTTTAAGGACACATTCATCTCCCTGTTTGTATCTGGGAGAAGAAAGTGTTTTCGTTTTCACAGGTAAAAGAGTCCAATACAGTTAGGGTGTGACATTTTTGTTAGGAATACTTTGAAAATATGGGACTTGCATATTATGAAGGATCAAAGTTTGCATAAATGCAAATTAATCCTTTACTTCGGTTGCATTTTTTTTTCATTTTGTATGGAGAATTAATGGTCTCTAAATAAAAAAAAAGTTTGTGTTTTACATTAATATGCTCTGTCTTAATTACAGTAATTCCTTACATTAAAAAGGTCTCTGGATTCTCTGACTGTGTAATGTTGAGGTCGGCCTTCTGTAATTTGAATACTGCAACGTGCTGCAACTACCATGCAGGTTCACATAATTTTAATCTACTTTTTAAAATCAGGTTCTTCCCCACATTCCAATTATTCTATCTTGCATCTCTGAACCTTCCCTGAATCTCTGTTACTGAATTTGTTCTTACTTAGAACACAGGATTGAATGGGACACTTTCAGTCATCAAATACAGCTTTCAGGTGTTGAAGGTGTTCATAGAAATCCTTTTGGAATCACCTATTTCCTTACTCCAACTGAAGAAGAGTGAGACACTGGCTCAGTGAGGTTGTGGATGTCGCGTTCCTTGAAGTATTCAAGGCCGAGTTGGATGATGTTTTGAGCAACCTTGTGTAGTGGAAGGTGTCCTTGCTTATAACAGGGGGTTGGAACTAGATGGTCTTTAGGGTCCCTTCCAACCCAACCCAACCCATTCTATCATTCTCATTGCCTAAACGTGTTTTCTGTCAGTTTATATGATTTTGCTGTTGTACCAATTTTACATAGCTTTACTTAGCACCTCTCTATTCCTGTAATGAAAACAAAAGTATCACCTCTATGCTGTTGTTTTGCTAGTCAAAGAGAGGTTGATAGCTGATTCTGTTAGTCTTTCTACAAAATAACCTTTCCCCTTTTGCAAGAGAGCACCACCTCCAGGAGTATGCCTGATCTCTGGAAATAACTTCCCTAAAAGTGAAATCCTGGTTTTACTGAAATCAATACCAAGTCTCTTACCAAGGTCTGTGCCTGTCTCACTTCAGTTTTTATGTCTGCAATACTTTCCAGGGAGTAAGAAGGCTGCTGCACAACTCACAGCCTTAAACCCAAAGTGTGGTAAGCAGAGAAATCTTCCATAACTCTGGAGTTGGAATAGGATTTTTGTTGGATCACTGATAGTCTTGTAATAAAGCTGAATACAGGTAAGGGTCATAAATGCCTGACCTATATATCCTGGGGTGGGTGCATTGTAGGAAGCCACTTACAATGACGTGTGGTAGATATGCAAGCTATTAAGTCTGAAAATTGATGCTTCAAGAACACACTTGGGAATAAAGAAAACACAAGAGACTACCGATGATTTCTACTGCAATGCTGTCCTTTGTAGGGTTACAAATGGGAATTGTTACTTGGGTCAAGGACAGTTACCTTGTACTAGAGTTGTCTGGTCAGATCACATAAATATATTGATATATTCGTCCTCTTCTACTATCTAGGAACTCATTGTTCTTTATTGTGTTCGTTAATCAGAGTAAATTGGGGTTTTGCTGCCTCACTCTACAGATGGGTGGTTCTGTTGTGAATTATATCATCATGTGTATATATGATGTTCCTTTGGAAATTTCTCTGGCTGGCTGGCTGTGACCACTAATTTTTCAGTTCTTTGTTGGTTTTTTTTTTTTTTTTTCCTTGTCTGAAGAACTGTAGTGTTGAGAATCTCTGCAGTGCTTATAGACCCATCTTATTCTCCGTTCCTGATGAGGTAACACATTCCAACACCTGTCACTAAGGATTTTCATAGTATTGGCTGTGTCTTGTCTTGGGTATGTACAGAACCACATTTATATTAAAGCATATGTAAATCCTACATGTTTTTACCGTGTTGCAGAAGTTATTCAAACCAAAAATTGCTTAATTTTGTGTAGTTTGGGTTCATGAATTTACAGATACATCTGGAAACGTTTCCTCAGATTCTGTGTTTTTTGCAGAAAGGACCTTTTCATTTAACTTTTTTATTTTTCTTCTGAATGCAGCATATGCTGGCACATTGTAACTCATACTTTTGTGTATTGCTTGTGAATATACACACTCCAGAAATAACAATCTCTCATACACAGGAGAAGAATATTCAGCATTCCTGAGGGGAGGGAGGACAGTAATCTTTCCTTACCTTTCCTCCACCTAGACACAGGTGCTGGCTTTAGTTCTTAGGATAAATTAAAAGAATTTCAGTGTTCTTGTAATTTGTGCTTATTGAGACAGCTTCCACAGGAATTTTTGTATTGGTGAGTGTTATGTACACATAATCTTCATTGGCCAAGCTCATTCTAACTATTCTGGATGCAAACTTCCAGGACTACAGAGTTAACAAAGTAATCCTCATCAAGCTCAGTAAAAGAGCTTTTCATCTCCTCTGTATACTGCTAAGTACAGAGAAAACAGCAATTTGTGTCTTAGCATATATTAAATATCGAATGTAGAGCTCAAAATGCAGTCAGATTTTCTTGCTCTTGCAACTTTTTGAACAACTTTTTTTGGCAAATAATTGGGCATTTCTTTTGTGCCTTCACTTACAAATTTGGGTACGTACTACTGGTTTTTTGCAGCTCTTCTGATTCCTTTTTCTCTTGCCCATCCGGTGCATCCCACTACTGCACTGCCTGATTATATTGTCAACTATGAACTTTTTGTTGGTTAGTGGGAAGCTGCCTTGATTTTTTGTAATTTTTGTGGCATAATACTTGTCTCATTTGTAGGCAATCTCCAAAAATATTTCATATTTACCTAACATACCCACTTTTATTCAGTTACTTCTGCGTGTTCCTATGAATTTGTCATACATCTGCTCATCATACATTTGCACTTTTTCTTTGGATGATCCATACCCATTGGGTATTATGCTGAGGATGGCATGAAGATGACCACTCCTGTATTGAAGAACAACTTTGCACTATTCTTGCTAAATTGTCTGCCGCTGAATTTTTTTGTTTTATTTTCCTTTGGTTTGTTTTTTCCCTACATTTTTCCATTGAGTGTAGATGTCAGGTTTTTTCTGAAAGGCTCTTGTTTTGGAGTTGTTATTGACTCGGGTCTCTCGCTCATGGTCTCCTTTACACATTCTGTCAAAACTGGTATTTATACACTCTATAAAAATAGAATTCTGAGATGCTGCACTATCCTTAGGGGCATTATAAATACTAGCATTTTAAACAAGGTGCTGCTTTTGTAATTATTCCTGGTAAGAATTTCTAATGCATAATTTGTGACAATCTGGGGGAGATTATACAGTTGTGCAAAGCTTGCACTTGTACCTTGTTAATACCACTTGCAGCTATTGTTACCTGCAACGTGACCTAAAGATGTGGCTGAATCTGACAAACGTGGGTATGCAGAAGTATGAATGGGAAAAAAAGGAAGCATACAAGATAAGTTTAAGTAACCAGGTGGGTGTAGAATTTGCAGTCTGCTTGTTATTGTTGCTTTTTTTGTACTGGGGTAACCCATCTGTCACAAGAGTGATGCATCTTTTCGTTGCAAGCTTTTCTAATGGGTGTTTTCTTTTACTTTTCGCAAGCTATTGCAGGGGCAAGGCTTTGCTGCCAGAATGCTTCTTGGGGTAAAGCTGCCTAAGCACATCTTTCTAGTGCAGACATAATTACCACCAAAGCAGTGAACTGATTTAAACTGATTTTTGCTTAAATTTAGATATTCATATTATCTCCTGTCCCCATATTTACTCAGAAAACTTGCTTGATCAAATTCAGATTTCACTGAGATTTCACCTGTTTCTCTCTTTTGAATTGCTGATCATTCTTTGTGATGACTGGACAGAATGTTTGCTTACTTTACTCAAACACAAGAAACTTTCTTGTCTTGCAAATAAATCTCCAAATTGTGAATTTGCTTGTGTTGTTTTTTGGTCTACTCCCTTATACAGGTATTCCAATGAAGTAAGTGGAGTTTTCAGTAGTAACACTGTGAGGCAGCTCTCCTGTATGTTTCATTTAAGCTAATACCCGTTCTGAAGACATATTTACCAGCATTATTTTAAGGATTTATTTTGTTGGAACATTTCTACATAATCATTTGATAAGTGTAAATTCAGTATGTGATCAAGTACTTTTTATAGAAACACAGAACGCTGACTTTTTAGTGCACTGAAAATAAGGGACTGTCTAATGATCATCTGTAAAGTAAAATTTTGTGTCTTCTATATTCAGAAATTCTGAGCCTATAGTGAGGTAAGAAAAGTCATATGATCTGACACATTAGGGATGCAGTGTAACTGGAAAAATTAGATTATTATGTCAGCTATAGTAGGGCACTCATTAGTCTGTAATCCTAAACCCAACCTTCATCTCACAGGTGTAATGATGGAGTTGGTTATTAGAAGTAAGGTACTACTCTCTGCACGTGTACCTGTATGAATACTTGAGGCTGGAGTCTCTCTGTCTTAACAGAGACAGCTCTCAGGATTAAAAGCCCCACCCCATGCCCAGTGATTACATCTGCAGTAATTACAGTGCTCATGGTGAACAGAAAGGACCTCACCGCAAACTTTCATTCATTCAAGGTGGTTTCAGTCCACAGGGTGTCATTCAGCTAGCAGCCTCAAAATGATGCTGTTCTTTCTCTTTCTTGCTTTCTTTAATTTCTCTTGTTTCTGTAAAAGAAGTTGGACCCTACAGAGTCCAGAATATTTCAGGATGAGTTTTTGCTGTTAGTGTCATTTGGTAAGTATAGTTGATAAGTATTGATATAGTTGATAAGTACCCTGACTTATTTGCCCTGAACTTAATTATTCAACTTAATTTTTAGCTCCAACTTGGAATTCTTCTCAGCCACCATGCAGAACAGTACATCTGCTCAAGGATACCTCTGCACGGTCTGTGAAATGGATGTGCATGGAACAAGATGCCATCATAAATCCTGTTACAAAGAGGCTTTCCAGAAGGGCCTTCTCTTTTGCTCACAACATGTTGCTTCCACCGGGTTTCAGTGATCATCTTAGATTGCACTGTTAAGGGAATGCATTTGATTCAGCTCTTCTACCTGATCATTATCTGACAGGGATAATGAAACATGTTGTTGCTCATAACTAAAATGAAACAGCATGCTATCCAGCATGCCCTAATGTTCTATATAATACATACTAGGAGGCATAGTTAATTTTTGTCTTTTTTTCTTGCCCTTTATTTCTCTAGAGTGTTAAGCAGCTTTAGGTTGTTTTTCCGGCTCTTCAACAACAAATGGCAGCAGTCTTGCCAATGCTGTTATTTTTGCTCCTTTGGAAGAGCAGACTTAAAAAAATCTTCTATTGAAGTTCTAATGAAAGGGCATCAGTTGCCCTTTTCCTTACTGTCTTCCATAACCATCTTCCCAGTCCTCTGGAGACTTCATTGACTCCATATCCATACTCAAAGTTCAGATGTGGCCTTTATCTTTCAATCTCTGTCCATATGTTGAATACTAAATTTCTGAGCACTTACATACATATGACTCCTGTCTTGTTCTCCCTGAGATTTTTGCTTTTAGAACTGTCCTTCTTTTTGTCCTTCTGTCATGAATGTTTTTCTGTATTTGTTCCCAGCCAAAGCTTATAATTAATAACACTTCATTTGATCCTCTCGTAGATCTTGCTTAACAAGAAGCAATCTACGAGAAACAATGACTTAAAAAATTACACTTTATCATTTCATATATTCTGCATCTACAGCAAATCCCTTCAGTTTACAAATCAGTGTGAAACACCGTGAATGTTCATCTATGAAGTCTTTTCTACATGTACAGATAGGCTTGACAGCATTCCAGTTAATGACCACTACTACTAGTATCTGGAAGAAAGTACAGCAACAATGCAACATGTAAAAATTTCAAAAGACAGGAGTTTTATAGTAAGTAGGGGGAAAAAAATTGAACAGTCTGAAATGTAGCATTTAGGATTTACTGACGAGTAAATCTTTCTGTTCAACTTTTTGTTTGCATTATGACTGCTGGACAATACAGTCTGCTTGGAGTTAAGCTGTTTAAACCAGTACCTAATGCTTGGATAATTGTCCAGACAGATGGCTTATTTTAGTGAATCAGCATTACCTTCAAAATTTCATGGTGTACTGGCACTGTTCAGAGAGGAGGGACTATGGAGAAAGGAATTAATAGGAATTTTGAAATTAGTCTCAGTGAAGTGAAGCAAATGGTAGAATAACTTTGAACCTGAAATTCACAAGAACTTAAAATTCCCATTTGCTAGTTTTAGGAATCCAGAAAAAAAATCACTCCATATCTTTTCTGTCACTAGTGACTTTTACTGGTACAGTTAACTATTTCTTGGGTCTAAACTGATTTCCCTGATACACTGTAAAGTCCCTCAAGCAGTAGCAGTGTATGCATTGTGCTAGCTATTGACACCAAGAAAGAGGTGACCGAAGTATGTAATAAAATAATAGGAGTAAGGCCTTCCTAAGCATGGAACAAAATATTCCAACCATTGGATTTTTTTCAGAATTCTAGTATTAGAAAATCTGGACTCAGCAGTCGTTAAAAGTAGTGACTCTCATCTAAGGTCCTGTGTGTTCCCTAGAGTCTATTCTGTCCAAGCCTAATTGGATTTTATGCCTTTGGCTCTGGAACTGAAGATGCCACTGATGCCAAAGGATCTTACAGTTACTTAGTTTTCAGAGCCTCTAAAGTTCTGTAAGAGTCTGATATACTTTTTCAATGAGACTTGAAGAGTGTAAAAAACTAGTCCAGAACAAGAAAGATATTAGATCACATGCTGATTAAAGATAAACAGGCAGTTATGTATAGGAAAGTCGTAGGCAGAGTTAGTCATGTATTTGAAAAAGGACTAGGATGGCCTCTTAATTTCCTTCTATACAAACTGAAATAGGAATATGACTTTATGAGCAATTTTTGACTGAAGTAATGCTCAGCATAGCTTGGGAAGCATTTTCCAAGAAAATTAAATACCATCTGGAACTGACATCAGTCTGTTTTATTTGGACCCATATTGTTTATATGTTTGTTAACATTTTTTGAGGCATATGAAATGCTAAGTAATTTCTTATCAGCTGAAAATCAATTTCATTCCTATTTTAAAACTGTCTATCTACTGTTGTAATATTGTAAAAGCCCAGTTCCTAAGCCATTTTTGGTCTTCATTGTTTGGGTAATACTGGCTTGTATATAGCATTAGAGTTCTGCTACTGAATCTACTTGTTCCAGTACTTTATGTTCTCATGAGCATTTCCCAGCTTCATTCTGGGACAGTCTTTTGTCTCAGTATGACAACCAAAGATTCTTTATCCTAAATAACTGGTGAAAGTATCTTCGACAGCATCTCTGTGCCATAAAGAAACCTTGTACCAGACTATAACTGCAGCTTTTCTTCCAACTTGGTTTTTCATAGAAAGAACATCTAATTAATGCATTTAATTTCTTTTACTGCATCCCCAATGTTATCTGATCCATCTTTCTACTTTCTGTCACTTGCTTTCTTCAGTGTGTCCTCATATTCTCTCTGAATTTGTATCATGTCTTTAGCTATTGCATGGATGCCTGTAATGTCGCTGAATTAGTCTCTTTAGCTCTTTTGTCAGTGTTGCACTAATCCACTGTTGATTTTTATCCCCAAAAAGAAAAAAGTATTTAATCCTGTGTATCTTGCATGCACTGTTTAGCTGAGTCTTTTTCTTTTTGCAAATATCCATTTTCTGTTTTCAGAACAGTTAATTTGTTTACATCACCTATTTGATTATCTGCTCTTAAATGTTGCTTAAGTTATGTGTATAGACTCTTCTTATTTCTTAATAGCTGTGTTAGGATCTTCAAGATCAATACTAATTGTAGTTGGGAGGGTGCCTTAGGGCTGTGCTATTAACCTTTGTCATGTTGAATTCACACTAATAATGGTTCTTGCATTTCTAGGTGTATTTGTGAATTTATTGGCCAAAGTCCATTTTCCTAAAACTTCTATGTATTTTAAAGGATCGTATGAATGACAAATATACAATACTCAGGAATGCCCACAGCCCCTCAAAGAATTTCAGGTGCTGCATAATGAGCTTTATTTGTGTGATGGATGCATGTTCTGACCATGCCTAGTTTAGCTTATTTAGGTATAGCAAAAAGGAAGCTTTTCAACTTTAGTGGTGCTGTAAAACTTTTTGAGAGAAAGTATTGAGAATAATCCTTATTCTGGAGTGTAGCTTCCATTAAGGTCATCTCACCTTGGGCTTTCTGGATCCTTTCACATCTTAAAGCACGGTGTCAGACTATCTTACCTGTGTGAGACCTGTTATATCTGTGAAGTGAGTATCTGTAATAATGCAGTATGTTAACTTCAGTCACTTTAAAAAGCTTGAGAGACTCTCTAAATATGTGGGTTTTATTCCATAGTACTTTAGAGCCGAGGCAGAGATTTGTGAATTTGTGTTTGGGGTAAGTCACCTGTTCTGAATATGGCAAATTGTGATTTTATTTCCTACATTTGTGACCCATTACTTCAAAACTTGTGACTACATAGAGTCAGTTGTGCAGACTGTTGTCCTGTGCAGGGCCAGGAGTTGGACTCAGTGATCCTTGCGGGTCCCTTCCAATTCAGTATATTCTGTGATTCTGTGATGTATCATTACAGATATTAATTTCTGATTTTCAAGTTTTGTACTCTCCCTGCTCTTTTGTTAGTGTTTCATGAGTCTGTCAGTATGCAAATCAGTTTGATTGTCCCGTACATTTTTAAGCAATTTTTGTGCAGCTTGTGAAATTCTGTAAATGTACCTTGCATGATGCTTGAATAACTTTGAAACACTTGAGTTTTTCCTCAGATATCTTTTATTATAGATTCCTTTTGCTTACAGAAGTGTTTTACTCAGTGAATATGTCCAATACACCTTCAAAAAATTAAATGATCCATGTAAAGAGATGGTTTTTCATTATCATGTACTGATACAGTTTCCTACTTAAGTTGCACTGCTGTTTTTGGGTGAGGTGACAGAATGAAGATAAACATTAGGGGATGTTTGCTTTATTTTTTTTCTGAGATTATTCCAAAATGTATCATTTTGAGAGGCATCAGTTAGATGGCAAAGATGGGGGATTTCATGAGACTTTGATTCAGCTCATCCTTGGTTCAACTACAGCATAGTCTTTTCAGTACAACTGTAACTAAACATTTGTTACTGGATTACAGGTATTGGATACCCTGACCTCCCTCTAAAACGTCTTAATTTCCAGCATTTTCATATAATGCCTTTTAAAACTCTTATGTCGATTTGTCTCTTTTGATCTAGGTACATCATGAAGATCATTCACTAGTGATACAAGTTCCAAAGGTCATGCAAATTCTTTTAGCTTTATGTCAGCCCCTTTAGCCATGCTATTTAATTGACTTTTCTGCCTCATATTTCCTATCTTCAGTGAAAATAGAGCTTTTAGACATTTTCACTCAAATGACAATTCAAGTAATGTCTAGTATGTCCCAGAATATATTTTCTGTCACTTTTTGCGTCAGTACCTAAAGCTTGTGATATTCTTCACAGAGCTGGCCCTAAATCTTCGTTTTACCAGGTGGAGTAAATGTCATCTCTTCCACCACACTTCCATAGCTTTCCATACTGTTGAAGTCAGAAACTTCACAGAAGATACTGTACTTTCCCATAAGCAGGTGATGGGCTTGAGTTGCATATCACTCCTTGCTAGATTGCTCCCATCAATGAAATTAACATTGTTTTAAAGCATTTGTCCAAAAAAACCCAGCTCTTCTGTACTTGCTGGGAAACCAACAGTGCTGCTTATTTACAGGCAGTTATGTCTGTTTTCTCTTAAGGTCAGCATGTCTGATGATCATGTTCAGAATACTGCAGGATAGCTGTGAATAGATATAAAGTAAATTTTACAGGTCTCCTTTAGCTTGTGAATTTTTAAACTTCTAATGACATTGTTTATGTCCTTGTAAACAAGGTGAAATACCAGTCAGTGGTGACTATGCATGTGTGAAAATTCTACTGACAGCCATAAAGTAGTCATAAAATATAGGCTTGGCATAGCTTTAAAATCACTACAAGAAAAGCTAATACTGTTTGCTACTATAGCTATGGTCTTTGCCACATAAATTGCAGACATCAGAACTTTCTAGAAAGTTTCTGTTTTGCTGACACTGATGTTTATCATGTTGATGTTAATTTTAAGGGCTAATGAGTGACTTTGACTTAGAAGTATTATCATCAGAGAATTAACAAGCTTTTTACATTAAAACATTAGTCTGGCACTAGCAGCCAAATGTTCTCTATCATAAAAGCTAAGTTAATCAGAGAAGACTCCTGAAAAATCTTCTCCCTGAAGAAAATAAGTAGGAAAGCTGAGGTCACAGAGTAAACCACAAATCAAGCCACTAGCATGGCTCAAAGATTTGTTAGCAGAGCTGTAAACTGTAAACAGAAATTTTCTAAAAAACATTGCAGTGGTCCCTCTGTTGCAACAATTAAAAATTGAAACTATCATGACGAGTTTAAGGGGAAAGCACAAATATGGAAACAGTCTGGTTTTCATTTCCACAAGACTTATCTACCACTTTGAAAAGTATTTTCTGAACCGTAGGAAAAAGATGAAAGACTTACGTTTATGAGAACAGAAATTAAATTACATAGCAGTAGGAAAAATATTACCAATTTCATGCTTTTATCTATACTGCTCATCATGGATTGAGCTTCTATGTAGTAAACATTGCAAAAGTACCAGAAAAAGAGCTCCCTCTTAAAAGGGTTACAATTAAGCCATTATGAACTCGGTTTGTGCAATTGTTTATTATTTGAAGTCTGATCAAAGCAGTATTCCAGAATTCTCTGCTGATCATTCATTCCAGATGTGTGTCAGAGCTATAACTTGTATTACAGTTGGGCAAGACATGTGGCAGACTGAAAGACTGTTTAGTGTTTATATACTGTGTATATCATATACTAAGGGAAATATATCCCTGTTATGTGATATCTTTTGTATTGCCCAGAGCAGCACCCCTTACCATAATAATTTCATTTTTAGTTAACATCTACTTATCTTCGGCTGCAGATTTTCTGCCCTCTCTGTATGTAAGAATACACCTACTGATAAGTTTGTCTTCAAACCTAATTTCAGATGGACTGAGTATCTCAAAGTCTTCTTTTCAATTCAGCATCATATTTCATCTATTGAATGAAAATCCAGAGCCATCTGCTCCCTCGAATTCAGCTATGTGGATTTCTTACCTTGAACTGAGATTTTATTAGCTGTGGTACTGCCCACATTTCATTGTGTGAAAGTAGGATGTCTGTGCCACTACAGAGTTTGGTAGTTTTCTCCTTAATCTGCTTTAAATCAAAAAACCACATCCTTAACTCCTGTTAGTGTCCTCAGCCTTAGGTACTGGAAGGCTGCACTGAGGTCTCCCCAGACCCTTCTCTTCTCCAGGCTGAACAGCTCCAACCCTTTCAGCCTGACTGCAGAGGAGAGGTGCTCCAGTCCTCTGATAAGCTTTGTGGCCCTCCTTTGGACCTACTCCAACAGGTCCACCTTGTTCTTATGTTGGGGTTCCCAGAGCTGGATGCAGTGTTCTAGGTGGGGTCTCACCGGAGCAGAGCAGAGGGACAGAATCCCCTCCCCTTGCCCTGCTGGCCACACTGCTTTGGGTGCAGCCCAGGACACAACTGGCTTTTTGGGCTGCAAGTGCTCATTGCTGGGTGATGTTGAGCTTTGTGTCAACCAATAGCCCTGAGTAATTCTCCCCCAGTCAAAGTTATTGACACACCAAGACTGAAGTTCAGAAAAACTGAGAGCTGGAAAGCAAGTACCAGCTTCTCTACACTAACTTTGGAGTAGAGAAAACAGCAGGAAAGTTGGACTCACAGGAGCATTCTTGAGATAAAACTTCCCAGCTGAAGAGTGTACAGTGTACATCCCTCCTGTACTGTTATGGGCAAGCATAGAGTTGTGAAGATCTGTAACTATTATCGATTTTCTTTTTCTCTCCTTGAGATAAAAGATTTTTTGTGTTTTGGGAGCTACTGACTGGGAAACAGTTCATTCTGTCCTCTTCAGAAAAACCTGGATAGGTAGGCAAGGCTTTACAGTTTGCTGTAAGGACTTTTTAAGAAATTCGGTTCCTGCTGAGGACTCACCTCACAGAGGACTCACCTCACAGAGGACTCACATGAAGTTTCTTTTTTTTTTTTCTTTTTTCACATTTTTTGTACAAGCAAAGAGGGTGGAAGGTGGTCGCTGATGGGTTGTTGTGGTTTGGGTTTTTTTTTCAGACAGCATTCTTTTTCAGGGCAGTTCCATTTAAACACGTAAACATCTTAAGGATATGGATGCCCCAGTCAAACAATGCTTATCCCTGAAGCTAACATATGTTGAAATGCTTTTGCAGCACTTAGCTATGTATGTCACTACTGGAACGTCTGGAACTGAAAGCCATTATGAAGATTTTGTTTTGCTTTGTTTTTCTTTTTTTCTTTCTATTCTAAACTGAACTTAAAATTCAAATGTAAACAAACACAGTGCTGACACTAAATTTGCAGCAAGTCCCAAGAATACTTCAGTTACTTCACATAGTTCTGTCTTCATCTTATTGCAGCACCTCCACAAAAGCAGATCGTGACTGATGTATTAAACTTCAGTGCCAGTTATACTTGAGAAGAAGAGGCAAAAGTATTTTGTTTTCTATCCAGATGCTCAAGGCACTTTCTGCTCAAATGACTCAACTCTTCTTCTGGTAAACAAAGTATTCAAAATGAAGTTCCTAAGACATGTTTTCTAGCAATAGTAACTGAAAGATTTCTTATGTCACTGTACATACATGCCTCCTATGCCCATGCTCCAGTCACTCAAATCCAAGGGTTTCTCTAAAATCAAAATTTATTCCAACACACTGCATTCCCCTTTGGCTTATCCTTAGCTGCTCGAATTTTCACAAAAGTTGTATTAATAAAGGCAGTGGCTTTTCATAAAAATAAAGTTTGTGATGCTGTTTCTTGAATACTGAAAAGCCAAAGCTGTGCATATCAATTGCAGTCCAAAGTTCAGAAATAAATTTCAGCTAAATTTTCTGAGATGTATATATTTTTGCTGTTTTAAAGTTAATTCCCAAGTGGTTTTACATTTTACCCCATCTTTCAATATTTTTCATATGAAAGCTCCCATGAGTGTTATGAAGCAGCCAGGGCTTTTTCTGGTTTCTAAAGGCAAATGGATGGTTTGCAAATGACAAATTTGACCATTTCCAGCAAGAAAATAAGTTGACTGGTTTGTGTCAGTGATTCCTTTCCCTAATTACATCTTTTAAGCTAAATGGCACTTTTTTCACTATTTTTTTCTCCCAAAATTTCGAAGAGCATGGCTATCATAAGGGAACATCATTTCTCTTTAGAAACAAGATGAGGTTGCTACCTCATGGACTGTCAAGCCAAATCTGCCTGATGTAGATGCTTTGTGAATAACACCATTAACAACTGCATGAAGCAGAAAGTCTCTTTAGACTCCATCTGCACTGTAGTTACCCAGAATGGAAAAATGTCTCACAGCAGTATTTTCAACTGTTTAGAAACGATAGCCACAGTGATTGCTGTCTGATTTCTGCCTTGCAGATACCAGTGGCTGAAAAATTATTTATGACATTACAATGGCTTTTGAATACTGAATGCAGTGTATAAACATGACCTTAAAAAGATAATTTAAGATGTTTGGGTACTTACAGTATATATATTAACACTTTTTTTTGTAGTTGGAAATTTTGATTTGTTTTACTCTGTCTCCCTTCAACCATTTAGTCTTTGGGGAATGCAGAAAGCAACATTAATAGCTGCCAAAATACTGGATATGTCAAACTCTGTAGGGATGAGGGAAAACAGCTGTTGTAAAAATTTCAAGGAGTCAGTCTACCTCATATCCTGCATAACACAGGATCAGCTCTACTGCTTTACTAACATGACCCTGAAAAAAGATCTCCTCAGTCAATTCATTACTGGATTTCAGAATCTTCCTGCTTTTACTCCATAACCTGTGCTGTAAGGTTATGGAGTAAAAACCGAGTTTACATCTATGGATACAGGAACTACTTTCTCATTCTCTTCAGAGTTGTTTCTCTTCCTGCCTCGAATGACATGTGAAATTGACGAAGAGAACTCAAAAGTATCACCATCAGTCTTTGAGGAGCCTTTGTCACATGTCTGTGAGGCATACAAAGATTAAAAATACATAATCATTTTTCCAATAACATAATATGAGAAATATTCACTTGCCCTTTATCCTTCACTCAAGACTTTATGAAGAAAATTCTCAAAAGATTTTGACCAATTAGAAATCTACTTTGGGTCCTGTGAATCATCTTATTGAGGTTTATGGCAAAAAATGTCTGCATATGTTGAAGTCTAAAGTTTTTGAAAGCAAATCTTTAATTTATGGGTTTTTTATATAATGTTTTTATGCTTCAAGATAGATTATAATTTTATGATTATAAAAAAGAAAATACTTTTAATACTATTTTTTTTTTAAAAATTAAAAAAATAAGGGTTTTTTTCTATAGCTTGAAAGCAGGAAGATATGGCTTAACATTGAAGTGTCCATACTTCTGTGTTGAAAACAATTTTTATCTTCTTCCTGAAGTTTAGTTTGGTTTTTTCCCCCTGAAAGTTGTTTCCAGTGCCCTACCGATGTTAATGATCCATTACTTTTTCAGATTTCTCAGAGCCTAATTATGAAAGCTTGCTAAGTTTGATATGTTGCCAAATTCACTTTCAAACTCAGATTCTGTTTCATTTTTCCTGATTTAGGTTTGTAGAATTTATCTAGTCTTTGTAATCATGTCCAAGAAAAGCACCTTGGTCTGTTGATACTTGAGTAAGATAAGAGGATCCAACCTTGGATGATTGCACAAATCACTGTCTAGAACAGTTCAGTGTGCTTTTTGCAGGCAACATCTAAAAAAATTAGAGAAAAAAAAAAGGAAAGAAAAAATATTTTTGGTTGCTTTTCATTCTACTGTGGATAGAAAGGGTTGTTTCTTCTGTTGCGGATTTCTGAGAGATTTAATTAATCTGTTTTGTGCATAAGGTAAAAAAATTAATATCTCTATAATCAGAACTTTCTGTTTGACCTAACAAGTACTACATATTTTTTTACTGATTATAGGCTTGAAAAAAGTCTTCCAACCTTTTCACATATGTCTTGCCACCTTTCTTATATAAGTCCTCATTTTTATCAGCCGTGATTTTAATGGCAGTTCTTCTGGAAGAAAAACTGTGTAACAATTACTTGGTAGATATTTTTAACATTATTTAATCTTGTTTCATCTTCTGAAATCTAATTTCAGGTATTCTCTTTTGAAAAAATTTTCCATCAAATTATGAAATAATAACTCTCTATATCTAATTGAATCTGAATTGATTTCAAAGGTAGTATTAAGATGATGAAGTAAATGTTGGTTGACCCTTCATATTTGGAAAGCAAGAGTGAATGGCAATATTAGAACAATCATGAATTATACAGCAAGTCAGGATATTGGTGTAAAACTTCAGGTGCTTGAATTTGACTAACACATCAATCATTAGTAGAGAAACTGAACCCCTACAGTTCAGCCCCTAAGTCAAATTGTTCCTTTTGATCCATTTTTTTGGGGGTATTTTCCTGAAGTCTTAACCTTAATCAGCTTCTGCTTTACAGTCAGTAGACAGCTCAGCCCATTATCTTTGCACCATTCAGCCTGTCAGAATTCATTAGCATGCCATCTACAGAGAACTCCCTCTGCAACCGTTTGTTAATTCATCTACAGCAAACTCTGAGGAATTTTGTTAAAGAGCCATTTTAGGCAAAATATTTGATTTATACTTCCTTTGGCACTATTTAGCCAAAGGTTCAACAAACGTCAGCTCACCCACACTTGGTAAGATTTTTTTCTTGAGATTTTGAAAGTAAAGTACTTTGTTAGCAATGATTTTGGCAGTGGGTAGATACCACAATAAAAATCATGCAATATTATTCCATCAAGCTGTTTGGACCTTTTTTCCCCTGTAGGGAATTTATCTTAAATTAAGTACATTAAAAAAAATAAGTTGCAGTATCTTTCAATTTGGAAGTTCCATAAGAGACATTAATTACTTGATGTACCTAAAACATATTTTTCTGAGATTGCTACAGGGCATTGAAACTTTCTTCTTTTGGAATGCAATTTCTTCATTTTTGTTAAGCCTGACATACTTTTGTAAGAATGTCTCCATGAGCATCTTCTTTAACAGAAATGAGCTATTTGATTTCATTCTTATATAGGAATGCTAAATACTTTAAACAATAATGGACTTCAGTATTGTACTTAAGTTTATAAATAAAATTCCTGTAAAATATTTTCACCTTTTCTTGTTGCCTTCATAGGAGTGTCGGAATAGAACGATCTGTCTTATGCAGGAGTTCTTTCTCCTCCATGAATATTTTCTAGGCAAAAAATGCTTAGTTTCCTGAACAGGGGATATACTGTGTTGCATCAAAAAACTAGACACTAAAATGTTTATAGATTAAAGTAGCAACCTAATTTGCTGTAAAGTAGCAATCAAAGTACCTCAGTTAGGAGTACAGTATCAGAGACATCTACAAAATCAGTGGAAATGCCTCAAGAAAGCTGGTCGGCTGAGACAGAATTCCCCATCAAGTTTCTTCACAAAGTCTCAAGTCTTCATAAGAGTGCCATACAGAAGGTTGATAATAATGAGCACTATTATGAATTTTCTGAGAGCTGTCATTTTCTCATTAATCAAACATCTGGTTGCTCTTTGCTCCATTCCCCTAGTAACTATTTCTGGGTTTCAGTTTGGTTACTGGGATAACTACTCATTCTTATAAACATACGGTGTATGTGAATCACTGAGAAGAAGAGGGAGGCCTATTAATTATAACAGAGAAGGAACAACGTGAGAGGTTTCATTGAAAGGTATGAAGTTTCATTTTTCTCAATAAATACACAGCAATATGGAACATCGTTAGAAGACACCAGAAGCCAAAACAATTAATGTCTGTCTTTGCAAATTGGAGCAGAGGTACAGAGGGACAAAGACAAGAAAGACAACTTCTTGCTTCTCTTTATCTCTTTTTTTTTAAACTTGATTAGAAAACAAAATAATTGAAGCTGTCATTCTTATTTTTCACCTCTGGAATCTAGGTATGCAGGAGTTAGCTTGGTCTCTTTGACAGTCAGCAAATCTTTAGGAAAAAAACAATAAACCAACAAAGAAATAAACAAAGGAGCAAAAATCCCCAAGCCCAACTCCAAAAACCCAGTAAGAGAAACAATGTTCAAAATCTACCATTCATACCAATTTGGAAAAGTTACATAAATTTAGTTAACTGAGTTTAATTTTGTCCAAAGGGATAAATGTCACTAAAATAGTGCCTGGAGAAAACAGACAGATTTCCAAATGTAGACTCCTCTAATGAGAGCTGAGAAAAAGCAGCAAAATCCATATAAGTCCCATGTACACACAAAGGCTTTTATTTTAATATAATTGTACAATAGATTGTAAACTCTGTAGGAATGTACACTCAGTGCAGAAAATTAGAGACATTCTGTTGTTTAGTCTGATTTAATAATATTTACCACTTGCTGTGTGTGTTCAGAGAATAGACTCTCAGGCCTGTGAGAAAATCTGGTCACTATAGTGACACTGCAAGTAGCAATTAATGGTTTTATCTGCTCCCCAGAGCACCCCACACAGACAGGAAAAAGCCACATGTAAAACATCCACTCTGAGTCCCTAGACCATGTGCCTGCTTTTCTCTGTTGACTCTATAGGACTCCCATATGATGGGTACAGATAGCGGTCACCTTGAATTGCTCTTCTTGATTTGGCTGCTCTAGTAAGTGCCAGGATCAATCGGTGGCTTCACTGTATTAAATATACAAAGCCTATAGAGGCAAGCTTGGATGGGGCAGATCAGGCTCTGAATGCAAGTTAACAGATGCTGGCTGTTCCCAGGAACTTTTAGTTTGTAGTGAAGATTATGTTGATACATCTGAAGATTTAGAGCATTTCCAAAAGTTAAAGATCTGCATTATCAATATAAGTTCCAATCTACATCTGCTATAATTGCTTTTAACTCAGTACTGTGATGTGACTTTAACTAATCTGAAATTTCTGAAGATGCATGTTTTTCTCACTTTCTTATTTTAATAAGGAATTAAAAGCCCTTTGATATCAACAATAAAACTTTCTTTAGTAAAAATTTCAGTATGAGTTGAGTCCGATATTAATTCTTCATTAGAAAATAATTTCAAAATAATGCATTAGGTTAGACTTTAACAAGTTCATATTTTTTTTAAAAAAAAGGTGTATGTTAAAAAAAATAGATTTTTTAAAATAAAAAAATTCATTCAACTCGTTGTCATTTCCACTACCAGACACTAGAGGGGAAAAATGTTCCATGTTTTTAGACCATTAAGATGCAAACTAAACTGTAATGTATTCCATTTATGCATCACTTCTCAGAATAAGAATGCAGACTCTAATATATTTGTTATAGATTTCCTAGTTGTAGCAGGAAGTGATTAATTATACTGTATTCATATTGTTATTGATTCACTAAATTAGCACTCAGACATGGGATTCATAACAGTGTTCTTTACTAAATAGTCAGCTGGTATCAAGATGTGATTCAGTCTGATTATTTAATTCTTACAGAGTATGAAAATCCTTTAATATACATTGTATTTTGATTACAAGGTAACAACTTTGTCCAGGTGATGGTAGCTGGTTCATTTAATTCCTGTCTACGGATAAGTTCTTGTGAATATGTTCATTTACAGAAACTGCATTGTTTTCTTTTCTATGAAATATATCCTAATTTTCATGAGTTTGCTTGTGATTGTGTTTCTTAAAGCAAATCTGACAGTTTTTTATGTTGAACTCCACACTCTAGTTTCTGCTTTACCACAAAAAAAAAAAAAAAAAGAAATTTGGAATACTTAGACCTTTGCAAAATCCAAATACTTTAAATATTTATATCCAAATACATATCAAAATACATGTTACTGGAAATAATTAAGAGATTTTAGAAGATTCAGTGGTGTTTTCCCCCAGACAGGCACAGAAAGCAGAAATTTTAAACAGTGATGGGAGAACAACAGATGTGTGCAAGTGTGCTCCACAAACTAAGCTAAAAAACATTCTCACCCAGATACTGAATATCTTTAGTACCATAGGACATATGGCATTATAGGGCAGTATTAAAAACAGTGGGTTGTTATCTGCTTTCTTTCTCTATGGTTGTTTCTGTTACAACTCCTTAATAGAACCTGCTGTTTGTACTGTTGACAAACGTGATTGAGATTCTCAAAGAAGCCCAAAGAAACTAGATTTCTGGTTCCCCCTGAACCCCTGAACCAGACTTCTGGTGCCCCCTGAGGTCTGGGCATCCCAGTGCCTGAGGTCCATTTTAGAAGCTCAGACCAGGTTATCCTATGAAGACATCTCTTGCGTTACTTCCCTTGCTGACTCTCAGCAGGTTAGCTCCAGCAGAAGGTGTAGGAATACTCCTTGTAGGGCAGAGATGCGTGTTGTTCTGTTTCCATACTGATAGATGCAAGAAACAGAGTAAAAGGGTGGAAAGATAAATAGAAATGTCAGCCAGGAGAATTACTCAATATAATTGGTTACCCCTTGTCTGAGTGCTACAGTACAGTGAGAAATGATGCTGTGCTAGTTCTACTAGGTGACAAAAGATGAATTGACAAGTAAAGAATAATATAAACTTCTATTTGATACTCATTTGGTAGGTGAGAAAACAAGGCTGCAAGTACATTTGGGGGCCATGAAGGTAGAAAAAGGTGATCATAACAGGTAAAAGACTTACACCTTTCTCCAAAATTATTTGGGTTGTTAGTTGTTTATCAGGAGTCCCCAAATTTTTGATGACATTATATTCTAAAGTCTAAATATATCTGAACATGAAGGAAAAGAGCTCTAAAACCAGGTTGGTTTGTTTAGTCATCTGGAAGTAGATAATTTTATAGAGAGGCAGCCAAATACAGAGTTTAGACAGGATTCCATATAGCTAATTTAAATAACTGGGAAGATTTAATACTTTTTTTTTATTCTTTTAAAAATGTAAATTTATAGAGATTTTTCTGAAAATTCTGTTAGCAATTCTTCAAAAATCCAGTGCCTCTCTCAAATTAAGGGTTTTATTTTTAATCGAAATACGCAATTAATTAGATAAACCAAAGCAACACATACGGAAAAACAATGCATCTCTAATGGAATGATATATAAAAGGGAGCACTTCACATGTTTTGGACAGCTTCATTCACAATGTATAGCAAATGTGACTACTTAGCAAGGCTGAAGCAATTTCCAGACAATGATTTCCAAAAATGAGTAGTTAGATTATCTGAACGCATATCCATTGCTGTTGCAGTTATTAAATGTCATCTTCAGTTTTAAACAAGCTTAAATCACTCCTGATAGTAACAATGAGACTGTGGTATGTTCAACAAGGAGAAAATATATCCCTAATGAATGAGAGGTGTCACTGAGATTTCTGATTATGTCAAATAGTTTAATTTTCTACTATTATATCACATTGTTTTCTAACATTATTAGTCAACAACTTTGGCTATATTATGAGTTATGATCAAGAAAATGCACTTAAAAAATTCAACTTGGTTTGTAATAGAGTCAGACTTCTGCCATAAACTAACCTGATATAAACTTAAACTTCTCTGATACTCCTAGAGGCATCTATCACAGCTACCTCCATTTTATTTCTTGTTCAATATTTATACCAGAGGCAATTTGGCATCTTGTACATGTATATAAGATATGTGTATGTAAGCATGATTTTTTATATGTATATAAAGACCAGATTTTTCTCCTGTAGTTGCACAACTATACATAGAAGTTTTAAAATAATTATTCTAGAAGGGAATAAAGAGAGGTCCCTATGTAAAATATTGTATATAATCAGAAAAAACTTCATTTTGTTCTGTGACTTCTAATTTTTTGTCTCCACCTGTTTCATAGAGATTCTGTCAATTGCAAATGCAGTGTTTTCCAGTATTGAGATCTTAACCAATAAAGCTTTTGGTATTGGACTCTAGGCTATGCCAGTTCTTAATCACTAGAAACATTTATGTGTAATCTAGAAGAAACAGGACAATATATTCTGTTAATCTACTAACAAAGATTAAGTACAATCCCAGCTGGATTAGCCTGCTGTACTCAGTGTCAGTCCTCCTGTTTCATAGTACTACAGATAATCCTTAATGGAACAAAATGTTACTGAGAGAATTAGCAGTGCAGTAGCTGAGAATTAGTACAAAAAGCCAAAATGAAAGATCTGGCATAGTCGTAGTTTCTTCATGTTGCCTCAGCAGCATTCTTTTCTTTCCTGTTGCAGCAGTGTGACATATATACATGGTCCTCAAATATCAGCCAGCTCTCCTGGACCACTCTGCTGTCCAGGGCCGTATCCTCTGAAAAGGTTGAAGTGTAGGGCTGTGATCCTGCTTTTGTTTTGCTAACTTCTTCTCTTAGGATCCTGAATTCCACCATTTCATGTTCACTGCAGCCAAGGCTGCCTCTGACTTTCAAGTTCCTCTCAAGTTCTTCCTTGTTCGTAAATATGAGGTCCAGTGTAGCACCTTACCTGTTGGCTCCTCAATTGCCTGTGCCAGGACGTTGTCTTCAGTGCTCTTCATAAACCAAGATTTCTTAAGTCCTTCTGTATTATCCTTCTGGCAGATATCAGGGTGGCTGAAGACTTGCTTGAGAACTAGGGCCCTGTAGAAACTTTGCGTCGATGTCTTAGAGACCCTCTTTCAAATTTGATTGAAAAGTTTCAAACATGAAAAAAGAGAACATCCAGACAGGAGTGACTGTAAAGCTTTTTTTTTTTTTGAGGTTTTATAATATTTAAAGATTTTACCTAAAAAAAGATTTCTTAATATGTAGGATCCAAGATTGATCTTTCTGCTAGGAAATTTATTTGTCAATGAATTTTACCTCCTCCTGGTTTTTCGTCATAATATGTGCAGCAAAAGATTATCAATAGGTATAAAATATGAAAAAAATCCAGAAATGTTCTATTTTGCTTTCTTGATGTAGATGGAAAAATATTTTGTCCTCTATTTTCTCTTATACTGTCATTTTAGTTCTAACTCAACAACTCCAGGATAGTGCCTAGTATAACAACTGGGACATTTTAGTACAAGCTGCCGATAGAGTAGAATAGTAATTGGTGGGTAATATTTGTAAAGCCACCTCAAGCTGCTAGATGGGCAGTTCCAGTTAAAACTGGTAAAAAATGTGAGTCTAAACATTAAATTCAGCTTTCAAAACCTGAACTAAAATTGTTGATAAAGGCTATGATTGAATCTGCTACAGCTTCTTATCCCTGTCGTCTCTGCTGTCAAATCATTACTAAACCCACTCGTCAAATGGTATGTGTTGGCTGTGTAACCAGCCTACACAACCAGCTCTGTATGAACAAAATTAAAGTCTACATTATGCATATTCCTAGTGCAGCTGGATGGTCCTCTCTGAGGTCTGTGTTGTACGTTAGGGCCATTTCAGATGCAGCTAAATTGACTGCAGACTCTGTTCTAGCCATTTCCCCACAGAGTAGTAAGAATCAAAGTCATGTCTGTGTCTTGACTAGCAAGTAGGTTGGAAAGTACTTCTTTCATATACGTACAGCCTTCTTTCCACTGCAGCTCACAGTGCAGGAAGCATGTTTGCTTGCTCCTTAGAATAGACCGCTGTCAAATATTACAGCCAGCCTTCATAATATCCTAGTTTAAAAAGTGGCAGTAAAGATTCCGTGCTGCCATGTGCTGGGTCGCTAACTTGTATACTTATTTGATCAGTTTTGGAATATCACTAAAGAGTTTTCCATAGCATTTTTTTTTTTTAAGCACTTTGTACATAAGTTAAATTTTTGTTTTGAAAGAGGTCTGCTTGACCAGCTGATTACTTAACTAGTAATCATTCCTCTTATAAAAAAATCAGAAATGTCCAGTTACTTACTTCTGCATATTCTCCTAACAGATATTTTCATAGAATCTTAGAATACTAGGTTGGAAGGGAGCTCAAGGGGGATTAATCTTTATTGGCGAGAGCGTAGTAACACCACAGTCTTGGCAAGATGTCTCAGCACCGCATGCAGCTGAATCTTAAAAAGGTCCAACGCTGGGGAATCGTGCACTTCCCTGGGAAGATTATTCCAGGACAGAGTGTTGTCATAGTGAAAACTCTTGTGTCCAATTGGAATCTTCCCAGGAGTAACTTGTACCCATCACCTCTCATATTTTCCATGTGACTCCTTGTAAAAAGGGAGTTGTCGTAGCCTTTAAATACAGGAGCATGGTGATAAGATCTTTCCAAGCCTTCTTTTCTGAAAGCTGAACAAACCCAGTCCTCTCAGGTTTTCCTCACAGCCTTCCAGTCACTTGGTCATTTTTGTGGCCCTTCTGTGGACTCTCTCCAGCCTGTACACATCTTTTTTGTATAGTGGGGACCAAAACTGAACAGAGTATTCCAGGTGTGGCCTGACAAGCACTGAGCAGAGTGGCATACTAACTTCTCCCTGCTGGTGATGCCCTCGTTGGTGCTGCCCAGCATCCTTTTGGCTTTCTCTGCTGCAGCAGCAAACTGTTCACTCACGTTGAGCTTGTCCTCCACCAGATTTCAAATCAGCAGAAGCAAAGCAACCTTTGTAATCATCAATCCAGTACTGATTAACTTTTGAAGATGGACTGCATTTAGATTACAGATGCAAACATTATGAGAGAGCTGCGCTGTATTCAAGTCATTAAGTTACTACTTTGCTAAAATATTTTTTGCCGACTAATTCATGGATGCACATATGAAGTGCTAAATTTACGGATTATTGGCTCAGAAAAGATTCTTGTCTTCAAATTGGACACCCATTGATTTTTCAAAAGAAAAAATTTTAAAGATGTCATTACTACTTTATACTTGACTTTTCTTTGAGTATTGAATTTTGAGAGCATCCTGGTTTTTAATCTCACTTGAAATGAGTGGAGCTTGACAGGCATGTAAATACTATGTGTAGTTTATGGCATGAAAAAAGTACCTAGGATATGATTCTCCCATTATATTTTAATCCACACTTGAAAGCTATCTAAAATATTTTTAAAACATATTTCAAGTGTAAATTTAAACTTCATGAAGCAACAGAAATCTTCTCTATGGCAACATTATTCACTGGATTAATGGCATCCTTTAATTAAACAACCACATTCCTAATGATGGCTTTGGCTGGCTCTTTGCAGTTTTTCACAATTCACAGATTGGTATGATCATAGCTCTCAAAAGGTCAGTGGGTGGAATTATGGTGTCCAGTATGCAAATTCAGATTGATTCGATAATACTGCCTCAGAAAAACTAAGAAGTAACTGAGCATCTTGAGAAGTTAGTCTCCTTGGATGTGACTGATTCCAGAGCCTTCTTTTGCATACAGATATGATCCGGACCTGAGCCAAAGCTGTTATCTGTACACTTTCTAGCTTAATGGAGAAGGAAACTGTTTAGAAGCTTAAGTAAATTTCCTCCAAGTCTGATCCCAGTCTGTATCAAATATTTAAGCATATTGGTTCATAGACATGCTTCCAGGACTCTGAAGAACTTACCTTTTCCTTCTATGCAGATCTTCTTAAATCAGTGATTCTGATTTAGCTGACTACAAGGGCCGTTTGTTATTTTCAGTGTATAGCTGTTCAAATTCACAGTCATTTACCAAGAGAAATATTGAGGATTAGCAATAATAACTAAGAAAATAAAGATTTTTCCTAAATTTTAATGTAAACTATGTCTTTTGCAAAATTATTTTAATTGAAATGTACAGAGTAAGATCTGAACCAAAATATAATGTTGCTAATGAACAGAATTCCAATGAGTGACAATTACTATATCCCCTGAAATACTACAGTATTTTTATCTGTGTAGGAAATAATTAAAAATTATTATTTCACAGACCTGTAGCTCGAACAACTGCCCAGAAATTTCATATATGCTGAACTTCTACGTCTCCCACTAGCATAGGATTTGTGAATATCAGAAATAAATAGACCTCTAAAAGCTCAATGTTTCATAAAGTGTTTATCTGTTCAGGTTATAGCACAGAAAGTTGTTCCTGTGGTAAACATTGTAACTTCTGAGGTTATACTTATTACAGTAGATAGCATATGTCATTATGAATTGAGAATTACACATACTTCATCTTTTAGTCCTTTTTTTTTGTTTGTGCATGTTGTTCCTAAATGACCAAAAAGCCAGAAATGTGGATATCTTGCATCATGATGGATGAGGTGATTTAAAGAACATTTTCGCCCAGTCTGCACATACAAAGAGCAGTACAGATGAGAAACAGGCCACAGAACTAGTGGATTATTTATATTCTCTCAGCTTTCTGAAAATGTGACATGCACAGATCTAAAAATGCTCCAGCTATTTGATGTTAAAACTGATTTTGTTTATTAAATAAAAGTTAAAAACTAAACTTGTAAAGGATATGAACATCACTTTCAGTAAGACTTCCTATTTTTACCAAGGCATTATGCTGAAATAATTGGATAGATTTCAATATAATAAAATTGGGGTTTTTTTGAAATCCTACATGAGAATAGTAATGATTTATTTTAGGCCTTGATAAGGACGTATTGTCAAATATATATGACTTTAAATTTGAGAAAACACTAAATAGATTTATTCTCAGTGCCTGTAACCCTGCATGGTTTCCTCAAAGTTGCTTTGGTTATGCTGATTAACTTAAGCAAATGTATTTGGACCTGAAATACAATACAATCACAAGAAAATACAGAGAAATGGCATGTAACAGTCCTTGAACTTTGTCTTCCATTCAGCAGAAGGTGAACACATATCCAGTAGCAGTACTTTTCTTACAATGATCATTGCAGTTACAATTTCTCTCTAACACAGAACCCTTTTTAGAGATGGTAAGATGAATGCATTAGCACAAACACTGGCCCTCTCACTTTTTATGTTCATTTATAGCTGGCCTTTGCCAAAGGAATACAGGGTTATAACTGGAAGATTCATTCAGGCTACTAAATCTAATGTGTAACTTGCATTCATTCTTAAACACAACATAACTGAGCGCAAACAAGACAATTCTATTCCCAGAACAGTTAACTTTGCAAGAGAAAATGTCAGACTTGACAGATTTGTTAACTTCAGCGACTGCACCAACATTTAATGAAACAAAAAGTATTTGCCAGTTAGAATAAAAAAATACGTGAAAGATTGAAAGTAGGTTTAATGGTAAAGTTTTGATAAAGGACATAAGCATTTTTTTTTCATTCTTTCAAATGTTTAATGGTTCTGATATTTTTTAATAGAAATTCTAGTACAACTTCCATGAGACATTGTCATGTGTTTATAATGTCAAGATCACCAGGCTAGAGTGTTTATTATTGTAATTTCTGAAGACTTCCAGCAGCTATACAAGAAACACATTCAAATTCACTTCAGTTTACACTTGCCACTGGCAAAGGCACCAATTTTTTATTAACTTCATGGCATAAAAACTTCAGGAAAAAAAACTGTCCATCACTTAGTGATGGACACTGTGGTATCCATTCATGTATCTACCAGACTAGGGAATATGAAACATTTTTCTTCAGAGGCTGTCTTTGCCCATGTGCCATCCAACATCAATATATCTTTATGAGAAAGAAAAGAAGCAAAAGGGTTGGTCCTAATGTGATTAAATTATCTCCAAATGCCTCATTCCTTTTGTTTTTGGAGCATCCATGCACTGAAAGCAGAGCTTGTCATTTAGAGCTAGCATATCCTCCACTATTTGTGCCTCAAACTGCGGGAAGAAGAAGGGGAGAAAAAAAATCAAAGAACAGAGCCAGAAACAGAATAATAACAATAATAACAATAATAAAAGCCAGTATAATTTTGGAAGTGATCCATCAATTTACTGACTGTAGAAGTGATATATCTTCAATATCTTCTGCTGGCTCAGGTCAGGCAGGACATGACCACACTGTAGCTCTCTTAAGATTATTGCAAGCCCAGAATTAGTTACAGCCCTGTCCTAATGAATGCAGCCATTCTTTTGGAAATAGAAATTTTGCTTTTCTGACCTTTTAGGAAAATCTATAACACACAAAGTTGTCTGCACTAAGTGCTAGGGCTTTTAAAATTAAACTCTTGATACAGCCTCATAACCATGAGATTTTTAAAAAAATAATCCCCTTGCTTCAGAAAATGAAGGTAAGGCTCTACAGCAAACACTGATCCTATAGTATAGCAAGGCAAAGCATCACCCATCAGCCTAAAAAACACTTAAAATAAGAACTTAATTAACGATTTTTTTTCTCTGAAACATCTTGCAGACTGAGGGATATGTCTCCATAAATAATTTCTCTGGCATTCTGTATGAGTGTTTTCCACACAAAATATCAATTTATTTCTGCACGCAAAGTCAGATAGTGAAATATTTCTGCTTTCTGTAAAAAGCATTATTTTCTTTTCTTTAATCTTTGTCATGAAAACCAAAGCATTGAGATATCTGGTTTTTTACCCTCGAATTTACTTCAAAAGATTATTCGGAACCTCGTATGAATGTATCTGTTGGGGCACTTTTATTCATTCTCAAACATACTTGAGTGCAAAGAAATGAATTCAATCTTCAGAATAGTTAACTTTACAAGGAAATAGGTTATGCCTGATTTTTTAATTTTGGAAACGGAATCATAATGAATTAGTATGTAGAAACATAAAAATATACTATGTTAAAATAAAAACCCATTCTACTGAGTCCCCATCAAACTTTTTTATAATGATGTTAATTTTCTGGATTTGATTTTAAAAAATATTTTTTTATTGCTTCTCAGGTTTTTCTTCTAGAAAAGCATTGCTTTGATATCACTACACTCTAGGGTTTTTTGGGGGGGGGAGGGGGAATGAACTGACTAAAATAATAACATGCAATAATAGCTGCTAATGGAAATTTCCTCATGTCCCTTGAAGGGTTTGGTTGTGTGCAATAATAATAAGCATGGGTAGTACACAATACAGGATGTATTCATGGTGGTTTGATAATTCTGCTAGATTTCTGTCACTAGATCTTTTGGGGATTCAGATTTCTTCTCATTTCTATGAAGTTCAATAATCTCAGTGAGCAAGGTTGTGTAGGGAGCCCTAAAAGATCACTATATAATAGTGTGTTCTCCGTGAATCATTTTATGTATGAAAAACATGCTTATAAATTATAAAATATTAATGCACTCATTTAATGCTATAAACCCTAGTCCCAATACTCTATATTTGTACAATTAAGGGAAATAGATGTGAGGTTGATTTGTAATTTGAAGCCATGTATTGCATTACTTTTAAACCTTAAATCTTGAGTGGACTGTAATCAAATTTACATCAACATCTAAATTTTTATTATGGACTAGAAGCAACAGTGGTTTCAAATAATCTTTCCTATTTATAGAGACACAAATGCATGGCAGTCCCTACTTTTTACCCACCATATAGCTAAGATTGTTTCAAGCCTTGTATAGCCTATATTTATTCTACCTATATCTTTTGGGGGACTTCAACTTGCCAGATGTCCACTGGGAATACAGCACAGCAGAGAGGAGGCAATCTAGAAGGTTCCTGGAAAGTGTAGAACTGCCTGACACAGCTGCTAAGTGACTCTAGCAGTGGAGGTGCCCTACTAGTGGGTGCTGGATATGAGCCAGCTGAACATGAGCTAGCCATGTGTCCAGGTGGCCATGGCCAATGTATCCTGGCCTGTATCAGCAACAGTGTGGCCAGCAGGACTAGGAAAGGGATTGTCCCCCTGTACTCAGCACTGGCAAGGCTGCACCTTGAATCCTATGTTTAGTTTTGGGCCACACACTGCAAGAAACACATGGAGGTGCTGGAGCCGGTCCAGAGAAAGGCAGCAGAGCTGCAGAAGGACTGAGGTACAAGTCTTGTAGGAGAGGCTGAAGGAACTGGGATTGTTTAGTCTGGAGAAAAGGAGGCTCAGGGACAACTTCACTGCTCTCTACAACCGCCAAAAAGAGGTTGTAGTGAAGTGGGGATTGATCTCTTCTGCCATGTCTCAAGTGAAAGGATAAGAGGAATTGACCTTAAACTGTGCAAGGAAGGTTCAGATTACATATTAGAAAAAAAACCCAAACCACCGATAGAGAGGCTGGGCATTGGAATAAGTTGCCCATGGAGGGGGTGGAGTCACCCCCTCTGGAAGTATTCAAGAGACAACTGGATGTGGCACTTGGGGATACAGTTTAGGGGTGCTGGGTTGATGATTGGAGTAATTGATTATGAAGGTCTCTTCCAGCCTTGATGATTCTGTGATTCTGTGATCAGAGTGAGGAAAAATAGGATAAAATGCACAGGATATTAATTACTTAAAAATAATAAAGTTTTGTTATTATTAAAGGACATAGAAATTATATTTCTGCAGTTTATGGTAAAAATCACGATTGCAATACTAACAAATTGCATGAACATTTGTTCAACAACCATTTTACTGTTGAGATATGCTAGAATCCAAGCATGAAAGTTTGCATTTCACAGTGAACCTGGCTGCTCTCGTGCTTCACCTGTGGAGAGACTTTCCAAAATGCAGTTCCCTGGGGCAGAAGGGAAGTGGAGCAAGTCTCTCCCCATTGTCCTATCACAAATACATTCACTTCTCTGCCCATGTCTCCAAGCTGTCAAGGTCCTTCTGAAGGGCTGCACAGCACTCTGGGTTATCAGCCACTCCTCCCACTTTGTGTTCACTGAACTTTCTGAGGAGGCATCTGCCCCTTCATTCAAATCATTGATGGATAAGCTAAACAATACTTGGTTTGCTCCTTTGATGCTGGTCCTGCTTTTTCCATCTTCTCACTTTTATACTTCTACTGAAAATCTCATATAACTAAGTACTTTCTTATGCTGGAAGAATGGATGTGTTGGTCGTTCATTTGTTTGACTTAGTAGTTTGGTATAGATTTTTAATTCCTTGCAGCCTTGCAAGCAACATTTTCAGGGACTGTCTTTAGAATGAAAAGTTTAACTACTGTTCTTATCTCCCTTGAGTCTGAATAAGGGTATTTGTTACTTTTTTCCTCCCTCTGCTTGCCACATTTTGTTAGTAAAGGCATATGTGGGTGAGGATTATCTTGCAGAAGAAAGGAGAAATGACTCTCCCTCAGAAGCAGCTGAGCAGGGTCAATAAAAGCAAGCACCAGCCAACAGGAAGATCAGGCACAGGAAGGCATCAAGAAGAGATCTTGCAGCTACAGCAGGAACGGAGACGGCTGAGAAAAAGAGAAAACACATGAGGCCTAAGAAATGAGAAGAAGCCCACAGGAGAACATCAAAGTACAGAACTGACGGAAATCAATCCTGGAAGAAAGGAGGTGCCTTAGAAATACAAAAAAATGCAGGGAGAAACTGGTTTGTTATTATTGTTCTCTGTCTTACATGGTTTTCTTCACTAAGTTCACTGTAAGAAGGTTGATCGATCTGTTTCAAAGCTCTGACCAGATCAACATCCTTCTACACCAAACTTACAGGAAGAAGCTTATTAATAAAATATATCTAAACATACTGTAAAGAACTGACACTGTCGTATTCCAGATACTGGAATTTATAAACAAAAAATCCGCTTTGGCTTTCCTAAAATATGAATTCAAGTCTATCAGGAAATTACTATAATGCCAAGAAATTCTACTATTGCCCATCAATGGTTTCAACTCACACACAGTTTCAATAAAAGATTTTGAATGAGATTTTTTACCTATTACCAAATTAATTAACTTCTGGTTCATGAACTGATCAGTTTTACACAACACAAATGAAGGCTGTTAGTCTTGAGTGTAGACTTTCCAGAACCTTAGGGGAAGCCCTTCTGCTGTTAGTTTAAAAAATACATTACTCTGCTAAAGCAGACATTTTTGTGCTCGTACATGGAAACAGCTAAAGTGGTTCTCTGAGGAGCTCGAGCTGTCTTTCAAAAATTTTGAAGAAATCTTTTCACCTACAGAGCTAAATACCAATCTTGCTGAAACTAAAGTAAGAAAATCTAGGAGGTTTTAGATGAGATGTGAAAGATGCTTTCCCCTCTCCACCATTTTTTTTTTTGGCATTCAGTCACCTGTAGAACATTTTACAAAAATATTGTTTAAAAAATGAGATGATTGTTCCCTAATAGAACAAAGTAAAGAAATGCAAAGCTACTGTTCAGTGCTGTCTGAAGCTAAGGCTTCCTTCCCACTCATTCTTCTTCACAATAAACTTCATGTCAGGTTTTGTAACACAATATAAGTACACGGCATCTTTGACATACGCTGATT
Organism: Falcunculus frontatus; assembly: GCA_013398115.1. NCBI lineage: Eukaryota > Metazoa > Chordata > Aves > Passeriformes > Falcunculus > Falcunculus frontatus. The sequence goes on along the minus strand of VZRV01005553.1, from coordinate 2,057,273 downwards.
GTACAGAACCTCTACTTTTTGGCATCCTTTCAACATAGAAATACTTTTTATTAATATTCATTGAGATAGTTATCCCACATTTCTTTGGGTTCCTTATTTTTAGTTTCATAAGTAGTAGTGTTGACTTCTGGTTTGCTAAATTTTGTTAAATAATGAAGTATGTTGGCACACAAAAAGCTTGTGCCTAAAAAAAGATGAAGAACTGAGCAGTAAGGTTCAGAGGGAGAACTGGGAACGTTTTTACTGAATATTTAAAAGGATACTATCTTTAGCTGTCTATATATAGCTCTTCAGCTTGCTTAAAAGCTTTTTCTTTTGTTTTTTTTGAATTCTTGCTAACATTTAAACAAAGATAGAAAGGAGTATAAGGGGAAAAAAGAGGCGTTAAAAAAGGAAAGGAGCTCCACAGCCAAGATATTATATACATAATATTATGAGATTAAGATTATAATGGTGGTATAATTTTCCAGATTTATTTTATTTTCACACAGTGAAAGAATTCACATTTTTACACTGGAGGTATTGAACTCAATTTTACAAATTGTGATTGGTTTCTCAAAGTGCACAGTTAGGATATTTCTGAGTCATAACAAAAATCAATAGGTACACATAATTCAGAAGAGCTATCATAGCACTGCTTTTAAATGCACCCACACTGAAATTACTATAATACAAAATCCAATACTTTTGAGTGCAAGTGTAGGTTTCAGCAGTTTTGTATCATTGGACTGGACAGCTTGTGCAACATGTTAAGTGAGAACACTGAGTGATAAGTTCTGAAGACATATGTAGGTACTGAAAGTCAACATCATTTATATATTTCTTTCATATTAACTAGTGCCATAGACTCGTAGTTTTTTGGCTACAGTCACTGATAAACAAGCAGTTTAGTCTTAAGCAATTAAAAAAAAATGCTTTCTGAGAAATGCTACACCACTCTTCATGAAAGTAAAACCCAGAGAACAGGCAAATAACTAAAACAACATGGAGAGGAACAACAATTCAATAATATAATTATGAGGTATATTCAATACAACGACCCACTTGTTTGCTCACTTACACTACTTCAACTTGTCAGTGGAGTTAGCTGAATCATTATTTTAGCCAATTGTTTCCTTTTCAAAAGCCTGCTTCTAAGGATTCAATGGTTTGGCGAATTCATCTGTATGCTGAATTACGTCTCCATGTAAGGGAGCTCTCAATAAAGAACTTCATTTAATACTGTTAAGATAAAAGGCAGAAATCCAAACCCTATTTTAGTTCTAATAAGCATTAAATGTAAAAGTCATGTATTTTCTAATGAAATAATCAAGAGGATATTGAAAAATTTTGGACTTCTATGTCAGTAGTTGCTAAAGAGAAGAAAAATCCTTCAAGTTGACCTCACTTATGTAAGGTACAGGTTGGAAACACATGAAATCTTCTATGATGTCAAAGGGCAATCATATCTCACTATTTCTCTAACTAGTTTTCTCTGAAATAATTACTGCTTGAATAGAAAATTTTATTCTGTGCTGTATGAAAAAAACCCATCATGCAGGGAAAAAGAAAAAAAACGAAGAAACAAGCAATAGCTGAGGTCTCCTTATTATGACTTCTAGAGACCTGGTCAACCCAGAGCCAACTTCTGTGAAAGTTTTATCACTCAGACCTATAGCAAAAAATAGATCATTCAGTTAAAATTTAAGTGGAGATATATTAATTACCTACAAGTATAATAATGCATCCAGTTGAAGAATAACTAGGTGATGTACATGAGCATCAGTACTTCTCATATCGTTGTATACTGTAGAGGTATTAGCATGAATTTAGGATAGCTTAGCCTTTTTGCCTGCAGTGAAGTCACAGTGTCTAATTTAGGCCGTCTAGAAGAAATGCTGAAAAAGATTCACATCTTTATTTGTTTGAAGAATTATAGGAAAAATTACTTAAGACTATTTTTTAAAGTTCTGTAAAATCTACAGTCAGCATGTTCCTGTTGTTTTGTCTATTCTGACAGTTGCTTTTGTAATGAAGCTAAATTGTACAAAGATAAGAATCCCAGGGAACCTTAGAATAAATGAAAATATTTTTATAGTCGTTCAAATGTCTTAAGTGTTAAACTTAAATTCTTTATAGACTGTTCCTACTAGCTATGAGGATAACATTAGAAAACTGAGAATTTCATTTTTTCACATCTATTTTAGTTCTATTGGAGGACTAGAAGTTAGATCTTTAGGTAAAAACAAAAACAAAAACAAGGGGGTTGAGGTGCAGATAAAGTGTATGTTTCCTGAAACTTTTTTGATAGAAATTAAAATATAGATTTTACTTAAGGTACTGTAATATCTTCATTTTTTTCTCCTCTAATACAAAGTGTCAACTGTAGGTTTAATCAGCAATGTATTTTAAAGTACACATCTAATATCAGCTAGCAAACATTGTTTCAGAGTCAACTCTACTGTACAGGGTCTAAAAAATTATGATTAATGAATCAGGGCAATAATGAATAAACTACCTTCTTCCTTAATTTCTTATAAATCTTTCCTATATCTAAATCCATTTTATTTTGAATAATACAAGGGGCAAAAATATACTCCTCTAAGCTTTTGACAAATTTAAATTGTCAGGGCTATCATTTTATTTGCTTGCTGCTACAATCCAGAATATCTGCTCAAAGAAAATTGTCTGAAACTTAAATTGTTGTTTTGTCGTATTTTGAATTTGCCTGACACTCTTGTAACCAGTTTAGATTTAATTTGTATTTCTTACCATATTTTTACCCCTTTGTGGATGGTGCAGAACCCTGCTGTTGGTGTGGGTTCCCATCAAATTGTAAAAGAATGTGTTAAGTAAAAAATTCTCCTGGCAGGCTGTGGACATACACAAACAACAGATAAAGGAGGATAATGTAGGTGTCTTGTGCTGGACTGGAAGAGTGTATTTTGGTCCAATACCTGGAGCAAATGTCACAAGGTTTTTAAATCTTTTTACAGAAGAAAGGAAAGACACATCTTGGGGTCTTCACTCTCTTTTAATCCAGAGTTGTTTTCCCATACCCTGTTTCCTTGATTCGACTGTCCATCATAAAGAGGAAAAGACAAAGAGTAGAGGAGATGGGTATTAAAGATCCTTCACCTTGCTGCCATATGCATATGGAAGTTCCACTTATTTGCCCATCTTTCAGTTTCCAGTGGTAATGCATTTCTGGTGGTATAGAAGAGCAAGAATTCTTGTTCATCAATTCTTGATACCATCTTGATACTTTCATAAACAAACCCTACTAATATTGCATTTAAAATAGCACTTATTCTGGTGGATTCCCCATGATACTTGATACCATTTCACTTGCTCCACTCTGGTGGGGGACCGTTCAACTTGACTTTTGCTGTAGCACAATAGAGAAAATGAAGAACTGAAAGGAAGGGAGGAAGAATTGAAGTCACCCGGGTCTGCGATAATGGCACAGTGGAATACACTCTAAAAATCATCACACTGAAAAGGTGGGAATGAGTATGATAATCATCTGTGTCTTCTCACCTTTTCTAAGAAACTTGGAGCAACAAAGAAGAGAGGAAAAGGGATGAAAACATGGAGGAAACAGACTTCTGTCAGAAACAAAACATTTTGGTTTGTAAGTCAGTGAGGAGAGAAAAAACATGGTGATGGAATAAACATGAAAAGGAAAAAAAGGAAGAATAGAGAAGTAGAGAATGGATAGAGGAGGGGAGAGTGTTTACATATGTGTGTTTGCACATATGTAACTATATATAAGTGATTTTTTCTATCATGCTATTTTCCACTTTCTTGGCAGGTGTCTTACCACTGCTGATTTTAAGAGAAAGAACTGGGAAGACTATTTTATGAACTCATTTAACTAGCTTTGCTGCCTACTGAGGACTCTTTAGTTAACTATGGGATTGGCTGAGCAACCAGCTACACAGTTATTAGTCATAACAGAAAGAAAATGGATTATTTTTTCCCTCTTGAGAGTTTTTTAACTTCTTTTTCATCCCATGAATAATTCTGGACAAATTCAGCCACAAAATCCTGTTACATAAAAGTGTGACTTTCAAAGAGATTCAGGAAAGTGATTTTGTGTTTGCAATGTTTTATACAGTATAGAAGCCTTTCCTGTCAGGCTCTCCTGTCAGTTGTGTGGTTGCAACTTCACTCTCCTGTTTTCTCCTACTTGTTTTCTCAAAATACATATTAGAATTTGGAGGGGAATAGACTGCATCTTCACATTTCCTAGCATCAGTCCTGACAGATCTGTGAGATTTTGTACAGACACAAAACATAATTATATTTCATAAGCATCCATCTCTGCCTTTTCCTACTTTCAAACTGTATTATTAGTTTTATTTATCTGAGCTCTGATATTACTGTGAACAGTATAATTTTTGTCTTTCCATATATTTCTAGTCTCTAGTGCAAATACAGTTGAAGGGGGGAAAGTACTCTTACATTGATTTTACTGTGATGCAGTTCAGTAGCATGATCCTCTGACATCAGCAGTATTGTTATTCTAATCAGTTTCATACAGCTTACTGAACCTCAGTGTTCTGTAACATCTAGGCAATACCTTGGAGAACAGGCTGTCCACAGGATTTTTTCCCTCCCAAATGAATCATAGAAATTAGAGATAGAAAAGATCAAGTCAGAAGTGGTAATATAATTCCCTTCTGTAAAAGAGGATAAGTTATTCAGGCAAATCTATTTGATCTCTGAAATATTGTCATCATGATAGAAGAAGCTGATGTTCAAAGGGGATAGATGTTCTGACCTTGAAAACACACCCACCCAGTGAACTGTAGAAAGAACAGGCCAGGCAGATACCAGAGCCAAAACCAGGGTCACAGAACTTGAGACATCCACCATTATGTCTGCCTGCCCTGATCTCTAACTTTCACCTGCAAGACAGCAGGATTTGTTGATTCACTTCATTGTCATTACAAGCCTTCTTGATATTTTATGTTATGTCTTAGTTCACTCTTGGCCGGGCGACAAGAGTCACTTTTATCTTTTATTTCTATGTTTTGAAACTGTAAAACCCTGTGACAGTGCCAGTTTAATACAATATTGTTACCAAGGTAAATATGTATTAGCTGCAATAAAATTTTAGACATTCCTGTAAAAGAACAGAAGTCTTGTTCAAATTGCTTCTGCTTCTAAAGCAAAATATCTTGGACATGAACCTACTATGTAAAATCTCAAAGCAAAATATTTCATGCCACTGCATAATGTAACAGAAAGATGAGCATATCCTGAGGTGCACTGTAGCTCTGAGAGCTATTTAAAGTACTTTTTAAAGTGGCATTTCCTAAAAGTTCTTAAAAAGGACCCAAACCCTGACCACTTTTAGATTTTTTTAAGTTCAGTCTCACAAAAGATCTTCAGTCAATGTCAACTCCTGTCTAGTCCTATGTTAGGTGCCTAAATGAGCAGTGGTTGTCTAGGCCTTTTCCTTTGTGCTGCTTTCCTCAGGTGATTTATATTTCATGTCAGGTAAATTCATCCAGTAGATAGTACTACCCTTCTTGGCATACCCAGACATACCTCAGTCTTATCAGTACCGAGATACTCAATATCCCATGCACCTCCTAAATCTGCTGCGTAGTACAAACTAAGTATGCCTCTCATGTGAGAGGTCCAATATAAGAGATATGTTCAAAGCAGCCCTGGCATATCATACAAAACTGCCTGAGGCAAGGAACATCCCCAAGTCTGTAGCTCTCATCCAGCATATGGATTCAATTCCCTTCTGTGCCTGACAGTAAACTCACATCACTTTCCTCTCATGACTGAACCACCAAAAATAGCACTGACAAATATTTTTTAGACTGTAAGAAGGAGAGCGGTAGCTTTCCCATTCACATGTGTACCATGGGACTGCAGAAAAAGATGGTAGGTGATAAAACCACAGAAAATGGTATGTTGTTTGGGATATCTGTAAAACTACTTAATCTCATCTGCATACTCTTTGGCTACAGTCAACTTGGACCTGATACCCAACCATTCCTTTGTTCTGAATACTACGTAATTTGTCACTGCCATTTTCTGCCAACTACTCTTTCATGCATCTGATTTTCTTGGCCAGAAGATGGCATAGGCATTTCAAATTTAATTGTTGCTGCAGCTTCACTGGGAGATTCTGTGTGATGATTAATCTAAATACAGTATAGCATTTTCTTTTCTGAATGCATCAGTAATCTTTCATTTATGCTGTGCTGATTATGTAAATTTTTCTTCAATTTCGAGCACAGTGAAACAAAACATTACAATATGGATTATTCTGATATCTCTTTAATAAATCTATTCTTCAATATCTCTCTAATATACTGTTACGTAGTTCTCCAGCTGTCCAGACCTGTAAGATTCAGGATCCTGAATTTCTATTAACTGGAGTTAAATGTTGAGGTTACTTAGGTCATTTCAGTATCTGAACTTACCTGACACTAAGTATTTCTACTTGAGTTAGACTGTAAATGAGTTTAAACCTCAAATATTTAATACTCCCCTCAGTGCTAACAAGCTACCTGCCTATCATCATTACTTCTGTAGGCAGTGGCAATGTCTTTAACTGCCCTGTTGGTTTCATTAATGTCCCAACTAGATGATAGAAGGTCTGAAAGTCCCTTTTATGATGTGACAGAAGTGTACATTTGAATGCGGTTTTATGAAAATGACAAAGTAATACAAGGTCTTTTCTAAGCTTGAAAGGAAAGAGAAAGGTTTTCTTACATATTCTTAAAGCTAAAATGTTGACTATGGGCTTTAAACCATTCGCATTTCCCTGCATCACCACCTGCAGCATCAGGGTTAACTTGCTAATGAGAACCAAAACCCATAGGCCCATCATGCTATTCAAATTTAATGTGCACGTGGACTTCTTGATTCAGGACAGGTTTATAAATAGTGCCTTTAGTTTATAAATAGACTTTTCAGATCTAGGGGAGTTGATATTATGATCTGTAAAGTGAATGAAGCTCCCAGGAGTAACTAGAGCTTATGTAATATTTATTCCTACATTTTTGCTCAGCTGTTTTGTGCCATTTTGATGCTGAGCTGCAAGGACTGTTAGTTTCTTAGACATTTCAAATCTTTCTTCAGTGAAGCTGGGACTGCATGCATGCTAGGTAACCTTATCTGACTTTGGGATTTTGCCTAAGAAACCGTGGTCACTGTCCCCACTTACAACTATTTAAATTTAGCAATTATTTTTGTGCATGACCTCTGGGGAAACCCAAACTGCTCTGCCAGGTACAGCAACTTTCCAATATTAATTTAATGCTGGAGGAATTATGAAATGATCTTTTTTGAAACATTCTGACTGGTTAATCTCCCAGGTAGAAGAAACACTGAGTAGAGCTAAGATCTGTCTCTGAATACATGTACAAGAAAATTTTATTAAATTTGTATTAGGTACTCACAAAAACAGCTTTCACTCCTTGATTTTGTAGTTGTTTATGATGTTTTACAAGTGAAATATTGGTGCTATTGGAACAACATTCAGGGCAAAAGTGTTCATAGAATATGAAACAAATCTAGCTTTAATATTTGTCATTGGGACACCATTTTGTGCATGGAAACATCATTAAATAAGCAGAGGCCTGACAAAATGCCTTTCTAAGGAAGAAGTTCATCTCTCTGATGCTGTACCCAGTTATGAGGTATCACATTTAAAGTTTCTGATGCTGCAGGCATTCACTGGTGAGCACCTCTTGTTTTCATCTAGGAGCATAAACTCTCAAATGAACATCCTGAGCAAGGGTGAGATTAATCAGAAAGATTTCATAATGCCAAAAAATTCTGTAAGCTATCCTTGAGGAAAATCAGTAGAAGAATTAGAATGATCAGAAACCAGTGCTTAAAAGAGTAAATAAAAATTTTTGTGCTATTAAATATATAAAATCTGTGTACATAACAGACTTGGCAGCCTGATCTTTAAATACAGCTTGATGTCTACAAAACATGATCAAAATTTATAGGAAAGCATCCTGTTAATTAAGGCTAGTTATGAAACAATTGGAAATGACTGTTAACATACCTGGCAATATCTTAGATGTGGTGAAAAGACAGTAGATAAGAATGACATGCATCTGATCATTAGAAACTAAGTTTGATCTTGTAAAAATTAGCAATGTTGGACCAATTGCACTATCATCTTTCCTTAAAGATATACTCAGCAAGTTAACATTAGAGGTCTGAGTCAATGGCCACTGAAACAAAATCCTTGTATGTGCCTTCAATGACTGCTGCACATACTGTTTAGTCTTACCTAAAAGATAAAGCAACTCCATTTAGCATAAAGACTAAGCCTCTCTTACCTAAAATTGGTTCCGCCTGAAGCACTAATGGAAACGTGATGGTATGTGTTTCAAAATGTAGCTACGTGACGAAAACACAATGGCTTGTGGAAAACATTTGCTGTAAGAAGCCAAAGCACTATTTATACTGGAAAAGCTTTGAAATAGCTGAACAGAATAGTGACTTGGCAGCCAATATTAAAAAAGTATAGAATGTCTTGTGAAAAAGAAGAGGAAAAAAAGTAGCCTTACTGATGCTGCCAGCAATATGAGATCTTCTCTAAAATTCACTCAGATTTTCTGAGTACCAAATATTCTAGCTGGAATCCCCCTAATGCTTTAAAACACTGTTGTTTTGTTCCATACATAAGCTTTTTCCCATTTTTACAGTAGGTTATTTTCCCCAGACTAAACATTTTGGAAGAGTAAAAGTACTTCACAGTCTTAACACTTGAGGAAAGAACTCCGTAGACCGTATCTCCCTCAGTTCTCCTAAAATTGCTGGAAGAATTAGTCATTTTTGACCTGCTGGCCAAGTGTTCAGCCCTCCATTCTCAATCTATGGCAGGCATTCAGCACCACCTAGTCAATGTAGCTTTAATCTTTTTCTGTTAAAATTCTGCGCATATTTAAGTTGCTAGAAATTTCTGGAAACTTTCTAATTATCATTCAGAACATACTTAGCACTAAATCTAGGGAATAACAACCCACACAGTAATTTGTATATGTTCTGCAAATACAAGTTGCTACTGATACAACTACGTAATGTAGTTCTTATTGAGGCTCTTATATTCATTATGACATCTTGGCAATCCCATAACCATTTTTTCTTATAATTTGTCAGGGTCACAATTTTTACACTCAGTTAATGTTGTATTGTGCTCTTGGAAAAGTCAAATTGTCTGGGAAAACACTTGTTTGTTTTCTGTTCTTTAATACAGCTTTATACTCAGCAGGTAGATCTGATGTTGCTATGTGTTTGCTGAGCAGAAAGGCTTCTTTTTCAGTAAGGGTGGTGAAAATATTTAGTGGAACATTGCTTTAGACAGCATCTAAAAACATAACCTGCTCAAGCTGGTTACCAGTAGATTATCTTTCTTCCCACATACATCCATTGCACAACATTTGCTTAAATTTATTAAAGCTTATTTGGCTTATGTCAAAGTCAAGAAATTCAACCTCTGCCTTCTCAGTTCAGCCAACTGGTGTTAATGCATAATAATATATTCTTTAGGTACACAAATCACATTTTTTCACAGTAACGTGATCTTACTCTCTAGGGAGAATGAATACTTTTTCTTCAAGGAAGAGTCATTCAAGATTTTGATTTTGTGGCCTTTTTAAAGGGTTCAGTATAGAGCTTCAGGCTTCATTTATAGCATTCTGTTCAAACCTAACTCTGAAGATAAAAATTAACCCTTTCCTATATATATATTTTTATGGTGCTCACCTCTAAAATACCAAGTATTCTACAAACATAGGTGTTTAATTTCACAGTATGCCATTAAAATACGGAAATTTCATAAATTAGCAATATTTTCCAGGGATTGTGGTACTTAAAGCTAGGATGGTGTTTATAAATTGTTTATTATATAACATGTGAAAGCTCAACATCATTTCAGATCCAGCTTCAGGGTCTGAAACAACGAACCTCAAAATATGCAACAAACATACTCATGCCAAAAATTTTTTTACTTGAATTTTCTACTCTGTCTTAGCAAAAAATTTCTGTGCTTATAAGGAAAATGTATCTGAACTCAAGTTTTAAGGTAACCCTTCCTGAAAGGCAAATTAAAAGTCCTCTCTGCGAACAGGTGTCTGGTTTCCGAGCAGTTTTCAGCCCCAATGCTTTATTCATTCAGCCAACATGCTAACCACGAGCTGGCAGCTTGGGACTTGATTTCCAACCTCATGATTACTTTTTTTTTTAAGGCAGGCTACTAGGATATCCTGCTAGCCTCCTGCTAGCCTCCAGTTTTCACATGAAACAGCTTGTGTTTCCAAGACTTTCAGTTTGTCACTCTACAGCAGCCAGTTGAAAAAAGCTGGAACAACAATGGTGCATGAGTTTATGGAAGCCTGAAATTTGGTTGATTCAGAGACAGAGTGCCTACTCTTCCTAGACTCATTTGTTTCCAAACCTAAAAATATTCAGATAAATGTATGCCATCTGTCACCTTTCAATATAACACCTTTTAAAATGGAGAAAACCCTTTTAACTTTGTCATTATTTGGCTAAGGTGGGTAAATAATAACAATATTAGCAATAATAATGATCAGCGGCAGCTGAAGTTTTAATGGATGGCAGAGAAAGAAGTTTAGGATGGGCAGTCTCCAGCTAAGCAGAAAGTTAATAAGCAAATATAAATAGAATTCTTTCAAGGATTATATTTTAATAAGTGTCTGGAGTTTATATGTTACCATTTCATCAATCCTGCATTATTCCGGACAGGGGAAAAAAACCTGCCAACAGCACCTTTTCATTTACTTTCCTCTTCTTGATTCATCAGATAAACGAAGAGGTATAAGTTCCATACAGTCTCTTGTTCTTGTATCAGTTGCCAGTACATCAAGGATAGAATCTGAAAGCAGTGCTTTTTTCCTGTGTCATCTTCTGCTTAAAGGACCTCTGATGTTTCTGCTGAAATGATCTGGAATTCTGCCAAAGGCTTCAGGATAAGCATATTTCAGTCTGGCAGTGAATCCCCAGTCAAAGACGAAACAACTACAGACACTATCACAAGAAAGTTATTTATAAATCCAGATACAAAATCTCTGAAAACTAGTGCACAGTCTTTTAATTGAGGCCATTTGTTCCAGCTGCCATTAGTATAAATATCAAGTGTGGTACTTTGTGCATGTATCAAAATTTAAATATAACAGTGTAGGTAGCATCCAGAGAAAGATAATATCTATGTTTTCCTCTGTCAGTATTTGAAGACTGAGCATTTCTAACAGGACATTTAAAGCCTAAGATTGGTAAGAGACTATACATTTTAAGATATTTGAAATAACATATTAAAAAAGTAATTTTGAAAATTTTAGCAGCTAAAATACCCTGTTGGTCCATAGATGCTTTTGCCTTCCCTACTGACTTGTTATTATCAGTTTGTATTTTGTATGCTAAAAATAAATGCATAAAACAATTCACCAAGTATGCCTTGGATTAATAATGAAATTGTACATCGTCTAAAGCTAATAATATATTTTATTACAGGTTGCAATAGAAGCTTGTATTTCTTCCACGAATAATCTCAGAATTCCAAAGTAGAATCTCAAACACACAAATGCCTATGTATCTACGCATTTATATACCTACAAACATGCATGTATAGATAACATTTATAGTTTTCTGTACTTATGGACATGAATAACTAGAGCTTGACATGTAATAATTATTTAAAAAATGAATAAAATTGGCATCAATGTTTCTTGTGAGCTTCTTCTTAGAGATTAGAATGGATGAGAGGCATTCAGATGCCTCATTTAAGGTTATCATTTAGGCAACCAAAAAAAGAAAATATAATCTAGCCTCAAAAAAATGAATTAAAAACATGATGGATTCCATTGTATTTGAAGAATATAATCTCCCTTTGTTAAAAAAATGCATCAGCAGAATGTTTCATTGCTTAATTTTCCAGTTTGGAGGCAGAGGAAAATGGGGCAGCAGTACTGTCTGGGAACTGTCTAGGTAATTGCTCGGCATCTTTTTCTTTACTGAAGACACCTAAGGAAAGACCCCTAAGTCTGTGTTCAACTAGACTCTTAGAAGTTAAGTTTATTTAAGTACTTGCTAGCAGATTCAAGGAGAGTAAGGTAAAAGTCATATTAAAGTCATGGAAGCTTGAAATATAAATGGGGGAAAAGAGATTTTAATTTCAGGACTGGAAAAGTTGAGGGCTAATGTAATGAAAGGAAGTTAAATAAAGAAGGTAAATGTGAGTTTGGAAATTTATTAGTAATATTATTTCTGCTGATTTTTCAAGAGAGACTATTTAAAACAAAAGCAAGCCTTACCGTTCTGAATATTTTAATTTGATATGAATTCTAAGTCTGCGTGATTGAAAGAATCCAAATACATGACATGAAAAAAATAATAGGTCATGGTAATTAAGCTTAAAGATAGGTTTTTTTCAAAAGGTGCATCTTTAAGTTAGGCTACCTTTTTTAAACTAAAAATGAGTGTCTTATTTCTGCTTTATGACAATGAATTTTGGGCTAGAAAGTAGAAACTAAATACATTTAAAGTGTTCCACTGAGGCTGGTCATTCATATATTGAGAGCAGAAATTACAGAAAAGAGCAAAAGAAAAACTAATACTTGCCTTTTTATATTTATTTTACAGGAAATGTGTTTGTTGTAAGCCTGGCAGTTGCAGACTTGATAGTAGCTATCTACCCTTATCCACTGGTCCTCACATCTGTGTTTCACAACGGATGGAAACTGGGATACCTACACTGCCAAATTAGTGGCTTCTTGATGGGCCTAAGTGTCATTGGATCAATCTTCAATATTACAGGCATCGCTATCAATCGGTACTGCTATATCTGCCACAGTCTCAAATATGACAAGCTGTACAGCGACAAGAATTCATTGTGCTATATTGTTCTTATATGGGTCCTAACATTTGTTGCTATCGTGCCCAACCTGTTTGTGGGATCGCTACAGTATGACCCCAGGATTTACTCGTGTACATTTGCACAGTCTGTGAGCTCAGCATATACTATAGCAGTTGTGTTTTTCCACTTCCTGCTTCCCATAGCCGTAGTTACTTTCTGTTACTTGCGAATATGGATCCTCGTCATTCAGGTAAGGCGAAGGGTTAAACCAGACAACAACCCTAGGCTGAAACCACATGACTTCAGAAACTTTGTAACCATGTTTGTGGTATTTGTACTGTTTGCAGTCTGCTGGGCTCCTTTGAACTTTATAGGCCTTGCTGTGGCTGTCAACCCAAAAACCGTAATCCCTAGGATTCCAGAGTGGTTGTTTGTATCTAGTTATTACATGGCATATTTCAACAGCTGCCTTAATGCTATAGTATATGGACTCCTGAACCAGAACTTCAGAAGAGAATACAAGAGAATTATTGTCACTTTTTGTACAGCAAAAGTTTTTTTCCAGGATAGTTCTAATGATGCAGGAGACAGAATGAGAAGTAAACCTTCTCCACTGATTACAAACAACAATCAAGTGAAGGTGGACTCTGTCTGAAAATGGGACTCTTACTATTACCACTCAACAGCATCCTAATAAAGTGTCCATTTTATTAGACCTCCTGTTAAATATTATAGGGAAATATATCTTCTACACTGAAAGCACTTTGATCAAATTCCTTGCATGGCATTTGGGAGCTTGTTACGGAGCCATGACATACAGATCCTATTATACAATGGTATATCCCTTGTATAATGGCATAATGATATCCTTGAGGGAATAAAAAGTTATGAATGATTACTTTATTTTCTTAGATGGAGATAAATATCTAGAAAGAAATTGAATCAGAAGTATCCATATTGTCTGGTGCGGTGAAACAAATCATAAAACTTTTCCTGCCACTTTCCACTTGCTTTTTCTGGCCAGGTTAGGGTCCTGATTCTAAAACCTCTGAAAACTTCTTTTAAAGGATGAAATCAGACCTTTATTTAATATATTAGGATATGTGAAGTGAAAAATCAAGGTAATTGAAAATTCATTAGGATTTTTGATAAGTACCTCTATCTATATTTCTTTGCTAGTAACATGGACACGAATATAATTTTTTTGGATATTAAACCTCACCAGCCCTCCTAGGAATGACATTCTCAATTGACTTCTCAATTTTAAAATAGCTTTTAGGAGAAGAAACATGCCTGAATGATTATCTTCAAAGCTCCAAGGGCAGGAGGATAAACAGCAAGGAAGGAAAAGAGCTGTGATTCATCAGCTCAAGCTGTTTCAGCATGAAAAAGAGGTGTAGGAGGGTTGGGAAGAGAAATTTAAACAACCATTATTTCTGAAGAGACGGTTACTCATGAAATCAGGAAGTGCCCCAGAGGAGTTTCTGGGGAAACACCTTCTAGAAACATAAGTGAGGAAGAACTGTTATATCTCACTTGTGTACAAGACAGAATTCTAAATCTCTGTGAGAAGAAGATTAATGCATTTAATGGGAGTAATAGTTGAGTATGACAGTTTTGTCTGGTTAGTGGAATCTTAAGGCCATGAAACCCTGGGAAATGAGGCATATATACAGGATGAGTATTTAACATCTTTCTGAAACTGATCTCTTGAGAATAACCTGAGACTAGTGGTTATTTTTTAATCTGCCACAGATAAAATTTTCAAATTAATAATTAGATTTTACCACAATTATGAAAATAGTGTAATAACCTAGAACAATTAGACACATTTAAATAAAGAAAAGGGAAGATACTACTTATAACAGTGGTGCAAGGAGGAACAAGTGATTCTCAGGACTTTCCACAGGCAGCAGGGACCTCTTCAGTGAGGGGAAGTACACTGTGAAGTGAGGAAGAATAGCTAGACAGGCTGTCTCTTGCAACAACAAATCTCTCTAATGAAGTCCTCTGGTGGAGAAAAGCAATTCACAACAATAGGATTCACCTTCAAATTGACCTTAAAAAGAAAGAGCGTTTAGTTCTGGAAAGAACTGTCAAACCTTTTAATGCTCAATTGTTTATACCTACAGTGACGTTCAAGCACACTTGAGCTTTTCCAAGCCAATTCCAACAATGTCAGTGGGACTAAGAGCTTCTGAATAGCCATCAAACTATTGTTAGTCTATGTTAAAATGTGAATTTTACTTAAACAGTTATTGTAAAATATTTTTTACAGTACTGGAGATTTTCTTGGGCTTGTATGTCTTAGAAAACAGCAATGATTCTGTCATAGAACTGCTTAAATTGCATATAAATCTAACAACATTTCATCTTTCTTGGATCATAGATTAGTGTACCCTTGGTTTACGAATGAACTAAAAGGGAGTGGATTCATGTTTACTTGAAAGCCCCACTGACACGTCATCATCTGACCAGTTTCTTACCTTAAAAACAGGTGCCTCATGTCAAGTCAACAACAGAACTAAATGAACAAACTTGTAAAACCTTGGATATGAACTAGCAAGTCAATGCATTGCTGAGGTGCTTGACTCATCTTTGTTTACATTTTCCAGTCAGAACCACTGTGTAAATAACCAGCTCTCTTCTATTGTGGTATCATCATATGATATGATACAACATGATTTACCGCATAAAGTATATCACAGCTTTCTTCACTGTGATTTCATCCTTGGAGGATGCTTAGCTCTGTAACTTTATTGCTTTGTGTGTAGTGATTTTAGAATAGCAAGGGAGGCATGACCACCTGACAAGTAAATGAGTTTTTCATGCAAGAAAAAATACGATTTAAATTCTTACTAAAATTGCCTTATTTAAAACATATTTTCAATGAAAATAATGTCTTATTATATATCTATGAAAGTAGCATAAAGACAGTTAAAGTAGCTTAATCATTAGTAAGTTTAGAGTTCTCAAAGATCTTTCACTTTCCATTTCCAACAGAAAATGTACATCTATATCACATCTACATATTTATGAGCCGGTTCAAGATACTGTATCCAATATGTGGGTTATCTGAGGAATTAAAGTCCCCTGTAATTCGCAAGTGCGAAAATATATTTTTGATGACAATGAAAAGGGTTTGCTATATACAACAGAACATATGATACCAAAGGTATATATTTTATTGAATAGGCCTGTAATAAAAATGGAGAGCATTTTTCAGATCTGTATTTTGAAATATTTGTATTAAATCTAAATCACAGAAATGTGCATGTTGGTGATGTTATGAGCTGCTAAATATAGCAATAATTTTAAGAAATTTATCTCTTGTTCTTCTTTGGGGGGAGAGTTGATAATTTCATTTAAATTACTATGGATGAAAAATTTGGGCAATATCTGCTGCCCTCTTGAGATTAATTTTGCATTTGCTGCCATTCTGAAGTATGTTTTAGGTAAGAATTGCTAAACCACTCATTGCAAAAGTGGAAGAATAATGATGCTTAACTCTGCAGTAAGGGTTACTTTTAATTCAAATCTATTGCTTCAAAAGAGTCAAAGTGATTCATGCAAGACAATCAGCAGCCTTGTCAGCTGCTCACTGACAATGAGAATGACAGTGTAAGTCAGCACCTCACAAGATCTGACTCTTTATGGTCAAAATAAAGATGACTGATGAAAATAATAATGATTTCTGTCCATTCTAAGGAGATGGAGTTTGAAACATCTGAAATTAGTTGCTTCTGTGAAAGTGGATGAGCCACGGCATGTTTTTTATATTCCAAGTCATTAAATTTTCCCCTATTTGAAAAGTTAGCATAGCACAACTGCATTATAAGAGTTCTATCTGGGTGGTTTAGCTAGTGTACTTGTCCTGTAGCAGTCATCAGCCCTGGATAGACTTATTCCTAAAATGCGAGTGTGGGGAGTCTGCCGCATCTGCAGAGGCCCATCCCTTTCCTCCTTCCTATCCATTTCTGCTCCGAGCCCCAGTGAAGCCAAAGGACGTCTGCGAAGGAGCAGTGAAACACCCCGGTCCCCTTCCCTGTATGCAACACACTGAAGACTTACAGCCTTATTGACCTCTACCTTATCCTACAAGAATTTCTTTCCTGTATCACAATCTTGATTATGCTGACAATCTAAATATGATCTTATCAACGCACCTTGAACCCTTACAGATGGATAGTTTTATTGGTGGTCATCTACACTGCAAACCTCATGTTTACAAAGAAGCTTGGCATTATTACATATTTACCAGCAATGAGAATCTTAATAAATATATTCATATCAAACAGGGTAATTATTGTATTTAAACTGTAACTGTATGCAACAATGTAGTTTCATTTGGAGTAGCTTTGCACATTTTCTCTTTGCACATTTTCTTCTACCACTGGGCTAGTGCAAGTTCATAGATATGAAACAAGCATACGTTATTTCAATAGACATAATATGTAGCAATGATTTTAATTCTTTTTCTTCTAATTTGGTTTAGAAGGCAGATATATAAATCATCCATAATAAACAGACTATCATGAACAATCTGTATCAGTGTATAGTGCATCCTTCTATGATCATCATATCTTTTTCTTCTTTTTGACCACTTTTGAAATGTTATCATATTAGATATGATTAATTCTGATATACTGAAGGGAACTATTATTTTCCTTACATGACACTGAAAAAAAATCATAAAAAAAATCCTTAAAATGTAGTACACAAGTACATAAATATATGTGGTCATACAACTTAAAATATAATTTCACAAACTCCTTCTGTTTGAATAACTTGTTCACAAACTGTAGAAATATAGATGGACTCTTATTCTTTAATTATTTTCTAATAACTGCACTTTCTAAATATCATTAATATGGTTTATGAATAATTAAGAACTGCAAATGTCTGTCATTTTGTCACTGAGGCTTGGGAAAACACACACGCTAAAGCCAACTTTCTTTGCAGAAAAAATATTGAAGTAGTGGCCTAGTTTATAGCCCATGTACTGTATCTCAATTTTTTGCCTGTAATATGAATTCCATTATGTGGTTTTATGAATTTACTTATTAAAAATATCATTCCTACCTCAAATATGTGTCTGAGAGATTGGAATGTGAATAGGGTGGAAAAGACTCACAGTATAAGTCAATAACCTTTACAATTTTTAATAGAAACAAAAGTAAATTCAGCAAAGAAGTACATCTATTAATAATGGTCATAGAAAATATTTTCCCAATTGAATAAAATACTCATCACAAACCATCCCAACTACCAAACACTGACCAAAGTATGCACATTTTGAGAACCATGTTATTCATAAAAGTATATGCAGATTATTCCAAAAGTTATACCCAAACAGCCTTTGAGACACGGTGTCTGAGTTTCATCTCACGTAAACCAGTACGACTTCACTGATTCATGTCAGCTGAGGATTTTGGTATATTCGAGTTCATAAGTCTAAAAATTAGCTATTTTACACTATTACACAAGCAATATATATTTTATTTCTATGAAATTCCTCAACTGTCTGATGTCCAGGCTGTGGGAGAATGTGAATTTGCCTGCTAATGATCTGCCAAATTAACCTCATCCAGTGGAACTCTCTCTGTGATTTGTCATTTTTATAAGTAAATATAGAAAATCAGCAGTCTTTTATGTGGCTTCATTCTTAATTGTAGAAGTACCAACTATTTAGCAGAAAATCATACCAAACTTAAGAGATTTAGCGACAGGAAGTCTACTTGTCATTTTTCTTTCTGTTCATATTGCATGTATGCACAATCATTTAATCACAAGAATTTTACTTTGCGTGTTTGTTTCCAGATTCTGAAACTTTTTATACTTAAATACATACTCCATGCTCTTCTCCAATATGTACAGATATTCAGCTGGTTTATAAAAGTCGGAGAAATACAATGGTGTTATGAGGTGTATGTCTCAGACCAAAGTATTTTTCCATGAAACTGAGGCTATGAAGTGTTCTGCCACAGAGCACTGCCTACACAAACCCTAAACAGGTACAAAAAGACAATGGCACTGATTCATAGAAAGAAAATTATGTTCACTTTCTTAATGGTACAATATCAGATGCTTAAAAATTAACATGGAAAAATTTCATTAAGCCCTTTGTGATAATTTAAAAATTTACATAAAAATACTGTGTAGATCTATGGATTATATATGCACACTTTAAAAACCCCAAGTCATGTAAAAAGGTATGTCCTCCAAATATTACATTCAAGTAGTTTTTTAAATCCAGCATAAAGAAACATAGCAACTACAGGCACATTAAATCAACTATAAAGCCCTTATATCCCCAAACTTCTGTTTCAGACTGGCTGAAAAGCTAATATGCCAATAATTTGCTCACTCTGTTCTAATCTTTCCTGATAGTTTATTAACATGTGATATCTCTCTCACCATAAACTTTGCCTAGCTTGAAAGCAGAAATATTAACTCTTTCGTTAACGTTTATGTTCATACTGGTCATCTCTCCCAACCAATTCTGATGTTAATGCAATTTTTCAGGACAATTCCTAGAAATACATCTCCTTCCAAAAATAATCCTTTCTACTCTCAGTCCCAGATAACATGTTTTTCTTCCTCAGTTCTGACTATGCTATCAGCTTGGCTGTCCCTTTTCCACCTGTTCATACCACTGAATATATGCCATAGTGCTCTTGACTCTGAAATGTCTCTGTACTATTGTGATCTATTATGACCACTTGTATTTTTTAACAGTTGCTGGATATCAATTAAATACTGTCTTACAGACAAATTAAATACAGTAATTTCAGTACTAGTCACTCTGAAAAATCTCTGATTTAATATAAGCATAAAAATTTATAGCATTAATAACCCCAAGGGGTTCTAATCTTGAAATATAAACTTTGATTTATAACCTTTATAGTAATTATTTTTCTTTTAAGAAATCCCATTTATCCCCTACCTTTTTCTCCATATGTCAAGAACCCAGCTTCTGTGCAGAGGCAGGAATTAAATAGTTGCTACAATAAGGGTTGCACTTGAGGTCTCCTATGGGCTGTATCAGAAAGGGAAATCAAACTCAGAACAAGTAATACTAAGTATTGAAGCATTTGACAAAATCTAAGTGTCTGTTAACTAGGATTTTAAAGAAAGAAAATAGACCTTGTTTCAAGAAGAGCTCAGTGATAAGGAATAGTTAGTAAGAAATCACCCCTGATGTTACCATCAAAAGACTGTTAGGGGAAAAAGGGAGCCTGTCTTATATATGAACCAAGATTCTACTGCTAGTCTAACTAATGTTTTATTGGTATACTTAAAAAGTGCAAGTTATTCCTAGTTCAGTTACAATTAAATAAACACTTGAAATACAAACCATCTAAGTATTAGAGAAAATATTCATTTATTACAAGATTCAGATCATGTATATGACTACATGTGAAATATAATTTTTATACATAGCATCTAACATCTAGCCCTTCTTCCAATTTTAACACTCACCCTTTCTCAGTACTTCTGGATTATTGTTATGTTCCTATTTGTTGAGACGAGGAAGCCATAAAAAAACTGTAAAGCTATAAAGCCACCGAAACCTCCAAGCCCGAAGGAAAGGACCGGCATGGGTGCAGTTTCTGTTTGTGTAAATTTGTTTATAACATTCTTCTCTTTTGATTCTTAACAGCATATCTGACAGGAGTAGTGGAACTGTCACTCCCTCATCCTATGGGAAACAGCGTGTGAAACACAACAGCCCATAGTGAAAAGTCTTATGTTCATTGGGATATTTTTTTGTCATGGAAGGTCCATAAAACATGAAGACAGAGGGTAGGTGTTTTGTCATCCCAAACCAACTTAAAGGCCTGTTACACAGATGTCTGCAGTTAGCTGGGCTGGGCAGTCAGGATGGTCCTAAACAGGACTCTCCTACTCTTCTTAAATTGTTTCTGGTTTAATCCTTCTAGGCAGACCTTGCATTTGATTCACGTACTCCTAGAAAGCTGATATCCAGGAAAGCAGTAATCAAAAGACAGAATCCATCTTGTGTAACATTTCTACTGAAATTTGAAATAAAATATGGTCAAATCTCCAGTAAAACATTCAAAAAATGTTTTTTCATCCTCTTCTTATTTAGGATATTGCTGGCATATAAAAACCAATACCCTAATAAAAAAAACAAAACCAAAAAAAACCAAAAAACCCAAACCAAAACAAAACCAAAACAAAACCAAAACAAAACCAAAACAAAACAAACACACTGTTTTTCATAGATGAGTATGTCTGTTCAGGAAGGAGAGCCAAGAGAGTGTTAAAAAACTCATAAATAACTGCAGTGAAGGGTCACATCTAAAGATGACTATTAGGTAGTGCCAACTCACCATCTAATCATAGTAAAGGGCAAGATGATGCCAGTATGGGCAGATGGAATGAAAAACATTCCTTTCATTGCAAAAATACACAAATAAAGAAATTCAGAGTAGTGTCTGCAGCCACATGATAGCATTCTTAAAAACGAGGTTCAGTTTCAGCCTTATCAGTTACTTTATTTTTTAGTTTTGTTCTTCAGCATCACAATTTTTGGGCAGTGTTCCCTGATACTGAGAACAGCTCTTTATCATCTGCCTATGACATTCTTCGTTTCAATTCTTCCTTCTATTTTGGAAAAAAAACACGTGTTCGAGGAGAACGCTGGCAATACGTTCCAAATATGTTTGTATACAGCTGCACATACATAATTGTAGGCAGCTACAAAAATTAAGTTTGCATTCAGTAAGGAATGTAACAGTCATACGGAATGACTAAAGCCTTTGAAAATCATATGTATTACATTTGTTTTGTCAACACCAAATGTCAACAAACTGAGCTATACTGAATCATTGGATTTGCATTTCCTTGTTATCGTACTTCTCATTTAATTTCATTTAACCATCACGTTTTCTAGGTGGTGGAGATGCCAAGAGAAAATTTTGGAGTTCGGTCTGTACTTGTCTCTCTGTGTGTGAATGAATGGCTACTCTCTTCTAAATCACTCTGCAGTGGGTCTTCCTTCTCTCTTAGCCTGATTTTCTATATGTTTGTCTCCGCCAGCACAAGAAGAGATGAAGTGACCACCACAGTGGCTACTCTGCAGGCAGAGCAAACTTCCCACTCCGGGGCATACCTCCTGATGTGATGCTTTGCTGTGCTGGTCTTGGTGCTGGCAAAAGCACCACACACGAGTACTGCAAGAGGGAAACATCTCTGAAAGGTTTTGGCGGTGTTTGTGAAGCTCTGGTGGGCATGGACCACGCTAGTAAAAGCCATTACTGCTTCATTTTACTGCCCACTAGTCCTTGTTTTTTTCCTCCCTAGCAAACAGAGAGCACAAGTGCTAATACCAGGGATCAAGGTATTAATGGATTTCGACTGAGTCGTGACGGTAGATTCTGTGAAGTTTTTTCTTATTTTCAAAGCTTGCAGCAAGAGAAAGTAAATCTAATTGGCAGTATTTTTTCTTTAGTTTTCAGATACTGAAATCTAGATTTTTCTGAGTTTTCTCCTTCTGAAAAAGCAAGTATTTTAACTCTAGTGATAAACAGAAATAGAGTGTAAGTAATTTATACTAAAACAACACCATTCCTTTTGTTCAATTTTTCTCTCTCACATTTATGTCAGCATATCTTGCAAGTAGAGACAGTGTGAATTGGTTGGTGTTTGAACAGGACATTTGAACTTTTCAAGTGTTACCAGTGAATTTTATGCAGTCATGATAGTCAATACTAGTTCAATTTTATTATGGAAAATTGGAGGACACTGTGATCTCATTTAGATGAAATGTATCAACAGGACACCATTATTTGTCTTTTTTTAAAGGACACACTGTGAAATAAAGGTAAGTTTTGTGCAAATTCAAGACTGAGTTATTATATTCTTTCTGCTTAAAGGTCCCTTCTCTGTTTTAGAGCTAGCCCAGTATATTTTTCATTTCATATCCTAAAATTTGTCTAACATTGATATGCATTGCTACTCCATGGCAACAGGAATTATGCTCCCAGCGTGGCTATACTTCTGTAATAAATGACAGAGGCAGCACAAACCGTTCCTTTAACCAGCTATCAAACACATATATGCTTTTACTTGCAAATAATGTAGGATAAATTCTCCCCACTCAAGTCCACACCATGAATTTGATTTTCTTTCTGGAATAAGAGTGAGACTTATTCAGAATTAAAAGAAATAGACTGGAATTGTTTCCCTAGGTCACTTTGAAAGTTGGGATTGCCAGCCCTAATCCTTCACAAACCATGAATCAAGCACACAAAAACCTGAGAATGGCATTAAACAAAAATGTGATTTCAAATAATAAGAAAGTACTTTAATTTGCCTTCCATTTTCATGTCTTAAAAATGCAACTATATTCATATCTTCAGTCCTTCTTTAAAAGAAAGACTTTTCCAGATGAGAGTGATAGTCTCCTGTAACTGTAAATGAAAAACACTAAATATCATAATCATGAGGAAATTAGAAGGTGAATAGTAAGATACGTATTTGAAAACCAGCAGAAGCAGTCTCCATGTACTTCCCCCATGCTCAACAGCACAAGAATCTTCAATAATCTTCAGTATTCCTTTATCACTTGAATGCAAAAATAGCTTGTGAATAGTTGGGTGGATAAATCACCCAACTATTATTTAACACCTCCACTCTGTCAGTCTTTTCCTCTATTATTTGCAAATAATCCTAGGTAGCATCAGGCAGTGTGAAGAAAGCACAGTAAATGAACTGCATGTGTAATATCTTTACTGAGATTTTTATTGCTATTCAGTACTAAGGAAAATTTGTATATTAAAATACACTTAAAAAAAAAAAAAACTGCTGAAATGGTCACCTAAGAATCAGGTACATCACACGTGTTCCAAAAACATTTTGTCATAAAAAATAAATACAGATGCTAATCATTCCAAGTATTCAGGGCTTTTTTCCCATTAGATAATTTTCTAATCATATTTTTTCCCACCGTAAATGCTTTTAAGGCTTAAAATAGAGACAATTGTACAACAAAATTCACTCATTTTGATTGTTGATCCTAGAGATCCTATAAGGCCTTCAGGGCATCATGAGTGCATGCCAGTTGGAAGACCTGAAGGAAAGGCTTCAGTTCAGCTAGCTTATACATCACCTCCAGCACGTGTGCCTATCTGGATGAGCAAATACTGATGAACACATGCACCCTTTTGTGCATGTCTGCACAAGGTTTTGTACAAATCTAGAGCAGCAGCTAGGGACAGTTGGCTAAATTCCCTTTTAGGAAGTATTTATTGCAAGTCAGGCCCAGAGGTCTGACTGTGGAAGCATCAGGGTACTTCAGGACTGCACATGGCAACAGTTCTTAGTGGCAACCAGCAGAGAAGATGTCTGTGCCAGTAGAATAAGTGAATCTTGTGGATTTGGTTTGATAACATCATTCAGGATTTTACAGCAGCATACAACTCTTGACAAATTCTATCTGTACTTACTTAACTGTTTCAGGATTAGGAATTATTTCTAGAAGTTTCGGTATTTTGATTGCCTTTAAATTGTACCCACATTATTGTTTTGAAAATTAAAACCAAACTAGCCTAATAATGTACAGTCATTTCAAATATGCATAAAAATCTTTGGATAAACTTTTGCACTCCTAAAAAAAAAGACATTTAAAAGAAATAGCTTTTAAAATAGAGGAACTGAAGAAAGAATTCAAAACAAAATAAACCAAAGTCAGGATGTCTCCATGAATAAAAAATTATCATTTTGCTCAGTCTGGTTTTGACAAAGCTTAATTCTGCTATGGGGGCAGCGTGACCTGCTTAAGAGATACAGTTTTTGCTTAATTCTTAAGAACTAAGATGCAGCTACCTGTATTCATGAGGCAGTATAATTTTTTCCTAGCCTTAAGCAAACTCTCAGACAATTTTCTTAGCCTTTTTTTTTTCCTTTATGGGAAGCACTACACACTTCTTTTATCCACTCAAATTCTCATGGATAATTGTGTCCTGTGCCTCTTGCAGATGAGAAGCCTCCAAGCTCGTGTAGGACCTTTCCAGAAATAACAGGGGAGTAAGCCATGTGCTTGTTCTGGCATATGGCCCTCAAGTGCAGCCTCTCCAGAATGGAACTGCACATGAAATTATTAGGTGACTCATGTGCAGTCATTCTTGTACCTGGCAAATGTGTACCTACTCACACAATGCTGTAAGCATTAAACTCAGTAAGATTCTTGCACTGTAAATCAACTTAATCAAGGCTGGAGACATCCAAGGTACAAGGAATAACTATTTGGAAGTTAAACTTTTCTAAACCAACCCCCCAGATAGAATGGTTCTTAGACCTACTGGTATGAAACTAAAACCTTTTTCTTGTTTGTTTTTTCTTTTTGCTAACATACCGATGAATTCCGCAGCATACTTAAACAAAGGTGTTTACATATCATTCTCTGACTTTTTTTTTACTAAAGCATCAATCTGAAAATATCCATTTAACTGTATTATCCAAAAGATGTTAGTATGTCATAAAAAATGCTATTATGCCATAAAACATGTCATATAAGCTGTCCAACATTCACTCAAAACTTTAAAAAATAAATGAAAATTTAAAACTTCAACATTATTAGTCTAAAATTTTTGCAATCTTAGTTTTTCCTTGTACATAATTAACCATCTCTCTTCCTGTCACACTGTAACAGGCCACAAGATCAGCCATGTTTTTTTATTTATTTTCTGAGTCCTTAGAATAATATGCAGGATACTAAAATGACTTATGTGAAAACTGACATATAGGTTTGTCGAGTGTTTGAGTAGTGAAAAGTTTGGCTTACTGGAACACCACTGTGGTTACATGAAAGCACATGATTTTTTAAAAGCTTCTTGGATTTTATAGAGCCTGCATAACTTGAGTATTCCTGACGTAGAAAAGGGCAAAGACATGTTTCCGAGAGAAATTTTGCATACTGGAGCTGAGAAAATTTCTTTAAACATACATTTGAGACTCAATTCTAATAAATTTGTCATGTAAGTTGCATTCTGTTCCTTATTCTAATTCAAGTGATTTTTGTTAATTTTATTTAAATCTATTTGGCCAGTGTGCAATTTTAGAACTTGTAGCCCATATTTCCAGCACAGTATGACATACAGACTAGAATGCAGAGGACAATACAATGTATATACAGTTTGGATTGATATTTAATGCTACTATTTAATGTAACATAAGAAATGTTGTTATATAAGATTGAGTTACAGTAAAAAATCTTTGTGATAAATTACTTGGTAATTTTAAACATGAGGTTCAAAATTTTCTGGTTTAAATTCCCTAAGAAAATTAGCTAAATTTAAATAATAAACACATAAGTGACTTTTTTCCTTAAAGATGTATTGAACAAAAAATAAAATTCTTCAAAAAGTGTAAATAGTTCAGTTTGTGTTTTCTACAAGGTACTTTAAAAATGAAATGCGTTCCTCAGAATTAATAATAGAACTCTCTCTATTTCAGTCCAGGAATGAGTTATTTTTATTTCAGAATGCACTTTTATCTATTGAATAGCAATTAAATTGTATAATACTTTTTAATTCCAGGGAGCTAATTTCAAAAGAGCACTGGAAAGATCCCAGCTATCTAAATTGCTAGAGCTCTTTTCAGAGGCCACAGAAAACGTTGCCACCATCAGTCTGCCTGTAACTATATACATTTGCTTCCAGATATGAGATACTTCTGACAATAGTAAGGTTTGATGAGCTTGCCCCTCTCAAGGAACCAAACTTGGATAAGATCTCACAGAAGCTTATTTATAGCTGTACTTTCAGTCATAAGGTGAAACACACATAGAAACTGCAGGAAGCACTATAATAAAACACAGTAGGAAGGAATGCTCTGCAATTGTTTTATGTTGAAACATCCCTTGCTTTTATATCAAAGCAATGCTGAGGTAGCAGATGAGGCCAAATTCAGTCACTGTGTAGGTGATTAACAGCACTTTCTATCCCAGCAGAATATAAACTTTTGCCATTATCTAAGAGGTGCAGTTGGTGACTTGGCTGCGTGGCTCCAAACCCCTCCAAGACCCAAGCCAAAAGCACATGGTCACCGCCAGGTGAAATGTCACCCCCACCAGGATCCCCTGCCACTGTGGTAACTAGAAGAACAGCAAAATGCCTTCCCTCAGAGGGCTTGGGGCCAGGGCGTCTTTGGCATCCAGCTGCTGGGTAGCTGTCCTTGAACAGCCCCTCCCCATCCATCCCTTTTGCAGGTGCCTGGCTCCTCATTCCACCCAAACACCTGGGCTTCAGCTAGCAGTGCTATGATTCTGCACCAGGCCTTTGCCTTTTGCCTTCACCAAGATGGCTGCAAAATGCTCCTGGGTGGTGCCCGGTACAGCCAGTGCTTGCATGCAGCAGGAGACTATCAGGATGTTAAAATTGTTGGCCAAGGTTGTCTTGTAGAGTGCTGGAGCAAGTGCACACTACCCAAAAGGCAGTGTAAGGTGTGCATCCACAAGCACTTTGTGAAGAGAAGCAGCAAGTGAGGAACGTGGCCCAAGGAGAAGTGCGTTTCAGATTGATCAAAGCCACAGGCCAGGCAATAGCTTAATTACAGATTTTTTTCTGTGGGGTGCTGGGTGTGTGTGTGTGCTTAAGAAGAATGTGGATCACAGAAAAATGGGTAAGTTATGTCTGTTACAGGGAGGCAATTTTCAATTAAAGTTCAGCATATTCTTTCAGGCAAAACATGGCAGGCCAAGCGGAGCACCTGCTGCTGCAGCCCAGAGGCACTCGGATGAGCCAGCTGTGACCGACGTCACCTCGGCTAAAGCAGGATCTGAGGCTAGATTAGAAAGAGAAATGTCACCGCTGGGAACCAGGCACAGATCTCTCAGCACTGGGAAGTGATAGCACAGAGAGTGTCCCTGGTGTGTGTCTGCTAACGTCAGCACCAAGGTGAGGGTGTCAGTATCTTGTGTGGTTAGGAGCACTCCCTTGCCAGATCAGAAGCTCGGCTTCCAGACTAACAGCTGAAATTTAGCCAGAGAGTGATGACATGCAAAGGTAACGGGATATGGGCTGGAGAAATGTATTGGGAAGGTCCTAGACCTGTGTGAGACAGATAATTTGGATGGCAAGGCACCTTTAAGCCTTTAGAATTGTTCACTTCAGTTTAGCTATTTGCTAGTGTGGAGTTAAAATGGGTGAGCTTACAGGAACTACAGTGTGGGAAATAGTTGCTCAAACATAAAGCAGATGGTTAGTTTACCTGTGGCTAATCTGCTTTATTTCTGGAAAGAAAAAAAAGAAAGCATGCACTCAGCATACTTGTATTATTAGCCTTATACCAACATTTAAAAATCTGAGGTGAAAAAATTTTACTGAAAACAGACCCCAAATTTCTAAACACAAATTTATAAATAATACAAACATAATTTATGAAGTGGGAAGAGAGACTGAGATCCTATCTCACACCTTGGAGAGCCTACCGTGTCACAGAGTTTGTACAAATGTTTTGCAGTGGGAATGGCTCTGGTAGAAAATCACTTGTTGCTTCCATAAATTTTAGTCCTTGCTTCCTTGTGTAGATTATCACCATTAGTACTTGCAGAAAGCTGTTGCTGTATTTTTTGCAGCCCCAGAACCACCATTATAATAAAATGGACCATCTATAGAAGACACATAAGGATGCATCTCTGAACTTGAGATGATAATTTGGAGGTTCATGTTCACAGGCATTTGTGAAAACTCATGCATTCTATTTTCCTTTTAAAAAAGTAATTCCTGTTATATCAGGAAAGACTATTGCTATTAAAAATGTATAGCTCTAAATGCATTGCTCTAACAAGGGTATTTATAATATGCTGTGTAATGCAATATATCTGGGGGAAAAAACATTCAAAATAAATATCACATTTAATTCAAAGAAAACAGGCTTATTCTTCAACAGGTACCTGCAGATTTGATGCTGCACGCCAACTAAAATGTATTTTTAGATTTTTTGGTTTTTCTATCTGGCACACTCATCAAGGGGACATCTGGAAATAAGTATCACATGGAAGTAAGTGTCACACTGCAATTACGGATATTGTAACCTACAAAAATATTTTTTGGAGGCCATAGAGCCCCTTACTGCATTTGATAAAATAACATGGTCATGCATTCTGATTTTGAATGAGTTGAATGAGAGGACGACCTCAATGCATCACAGATACATCTGTAATTTCTGTAATGCTTTCCATATCATGTTGTTCTTGGTATTTATTTTAGTTGGATTTCTGAAACAGCATGAGGATTACTACAATGAAAAGACAGCTACATTTAATTAAGTCATGACTGAAGTATCTGCAAATAATCTTAACTGAAAATTTAATTTTTCATTTGGAACTCTTGCAGACAGAACATGATTTCCTTTGGATTTTTTTTTTGTTTAATATTCTACTGAATTTTTTACTGCTTAAGGAAAAATAATGTTGCATCTCAAATCAAATAGTTAAGATATCAAGTGTTATCAAATAGTTACTTCTGGTTGACACACGAAATTGTTCTGATTAGTCACGTCTTGGTGTTGCTCATCCTGGATTGTGAATGCAGGCAATCCTAACAAAAATATTCCTTGTGTATGTTTAACAAAATGTTATTTTCAGGAGCTTTAGCTGTGCATTTTTGTACGAGCTTCTTGTAAACATTCCCACTAATAGAGACTGGTCAGAGGGCACTTGTAGAAAATAAACAGAAATAGAGTATGGCCACAGCTGAACAAAATTCACTTAAATATTCAGGAAGCTATTGATAGAAAATGCTGGTAGAATCTATTCAGCTCTAACATCTCGATGGCTTGGGTAAAAAAATAAAATTAAGTCCTACTTTGCAATAAATTTATTAAAGTTACTACAGTATTCTGGGAGCTCATGTCAGTTATTCCAGAAATCCAATTTGTTGCCGATATATTGGAGGTTCACGGAAGAAGTAAACAGTTGCTGTGGTGAAAAATTCTATGGGAGTAAGTAGGTAGAGAGTGGGAAAGTTATTTGTTCACATTATTTGCTCTAGGATATTAATTTCATGTCCAAATTAAAACTGAGCAATGGTATTTGCATTAGCTATGCTTTAGTGCAAAAACAAATCACTTTGTTATTATGAGTTAGCAGTTTTCCTTCTTAGAGGAAATAATGAAAAGCCCTATTTCTTGGACATATAAGCAGATGAGCTGTCACCATAGCAACCAAAGGACGTATCCATCGCGTCATTCTGTCAAACAGCCCCTGCATGTGACTCCAAGCTCACATTCCTTACTTCCATCTGAAAGTAGGTTTTAGTCCTGCCATCCAATAAAATCAATACCCAGTAGGATGTTTTCTGTCTGTCATAGTTTAGAAATAAAAAGCTACTTATAGTAGCCTTTCTGGTCTTAAAGGAAAAGTAAAGGTTGTTTATCTATCATATACTAGGAGTTATTGAAAAATAGGATTAATAGAAAACAGATAATTTGTTTCCAGGAATGCTGAGTTTCCTCATGCTCTTTATTATGTTTAGTGATTCAGTCATGTCTTTGTTACAGAGTATTATGACAGGTTCTTTGGACAGCTTCCAGCAGTGAGTCTGGCTTAAGAGAAACACCGTATTTCTCTCTTAGAGTTATGAAAGAGGCTTTGATTTCTCCACCAAAAGGAGGAGAATCACACTGAAAATTATTTACAAATCAGGCAGCAGAATCCAAATACAAATTGCATCGTGTTAATTGATCGTCCGTTTCTCTTGCAACTCTAAAGCAGGATTTTATTTTCATGTTCTTACCCTCTTCAAAAACGTTTTCTAGCTTCCCTCTCCGACTCTAGAAGGTTGTTTTCACCTTGCCTTATCTTTCCTCTTCATCACCATTAGATTTTAACCTTCTCTACACCTGCAGTATAATAAGAACCAACACATTTGGCCTCTGATTTCCTGGTCTAATTCCCAGAAGCCTTCCTAAATATTACAAAAGCAATGGCGACTTGCACTTGTGTGGGTTCTGCATTTTACCTCAATGAAGTCAGCTCAGATTCAGTTTCCATATGTCAAATGACTACTGCAACAGCAGACTCTGGGAGAAAAGAAATAACTGTCGCCTCATTAGGCAGATCTTGAGGCAACCTTGTTACTTATGTTTTGAGCTCTTTGTCCGCTGCATGGGTTGTGATGAATACCAGCTGTGCCTAAGTGTAACACATAAACTTTCACTGGAATTAAAGTCTCAGTATAACTACAGAGTGATCATACTTTAGGATCCATACACCAGCATGACAGTAATGGAAGATATGGAATGTAAGAGATGGAAAAAATTATGACGACGGGAAAGTAACATCTCTATGTATCACAACATTAAAGTAATGCATGGTATAACCTCCACAAGAATGTATGGCTCCAGGACCCGAACTCTTTTTTCCTCAATAATGTTTCCTTTAGTCTTATCTAAGACTGAAGGAGGTACATAAAAACCGCTCTACCGCTCTCACTCTCTCTGAAACACACAGTACATTTTAGATGATAAAAATGTAAAATGCATGAAAACATACATAAGATGAGGCAAGATTCTATACTCAAGTGAATGAACAGATATATAGAAAAGTGATTTGCAAAATGTCAACTTTCCATATCAAATTAATGGTCTTGAAATGCTATCTAAGCAACTTCTGTCAGTTTCATTTAAGCCAGAGGGATGGATAGTTTCCAAAACAGATTGCCAGAATCACACCAGTGAAACTGTTTCCTATAGATGCAGGAAGTGAGTTTGGCAATCTCCTCCTGGTGGTTATGTCTGGTATTAAGTTAATTTTCTTCGTAGTAGCTAGCATGGGCTATGTTTGGAGTCATGCTGGAAACAGTGTAGATAACGCAGGGATGTTTTTGTTCTTGCTGAGCAGTGCTTACACAAAGTCAAGGCCTTTTCTGCTCCTCAACTCACCCCTCCAGTGAGGAGGCTGGGGGTGTACTGTGAGTCTTAAGGGAACACAGCCAGGACAGCTGATCCCAACTGACCATATGGCATCATGCCCAGCATACAAAGCTGAGGGAAGAAGGAGGAAAGGGGGGACATTCAGAGTGATGGTATTTGACTTCCCAAGTCACCATTACATGTGGTGGGGCCCTGCTCTCCTGGGGATGGGCAAACACCTGCCTGCTCGTGGGAACCAGTGAATAGTTTTACTTTGCTTGCATGTGTGGCTTTTGCTTTACCTTTACCTGTGTTTATCACAACCCATGAGTATTCTTACTTTTAACCTCTGTCTCCTCTCCTCAATCTCACTGCGGGGGAGTGAGTGAAAGACTGTGTGGTGCTTACTTGCTGATTTGGGTTAAACTACAACATTCATGTCAAAAGAAATCAAGCAAACCACACTGTTATATACACTTTTGTTATTAGGTGTCATTAGCAAAACCAAGAATCATTTCATGTGCTTGGAACTTCAACTCTAAATCCAAAGTTCAGATGTTTTCTTCTTACTTTCAATCCGGTTAATAGTTCCTGGAAAGATGAACACCACAATGAGGAGGGACATAAATAACTGTTCTCAGAAATTAGCAAGGTTTAAATAAATGGATGGCAAGTCTGTACAGTTTGTGCTGGCTCAATTACTTCACGTATAGTGTTCACTCACACAGGACTCCTTTATGAATTTAATTAGACTGCTTCTGCCACCAAATTTGATTCTCCTTAGCTGCCATCAGGAAAGGTCTGCCTAGTTCAAGGTTTGTGCCAACAAATATGCTGTATTTCTTTCCAGTCTTGAAAAGTTTTTGCCTGACGCTAGGGGGGCACTAGTCCTTCATCAGAGATACCAGCCTTATCACTTCTCCAATTTTACAAATGCTGTCATTATCCGCTGACCTAAAATTTGTTCCACCTGATTTCTCTGCTGACAAATCTGGTTCAACAGAGCCATTTTGCCTTGTTTTATGAGCTCCTGGTTTGTTTGCATTAGATCTCTCAATGTCCAGTTACAGGTGGAAGCCTGGGCTATCACTAGGTCTTGATTGTGCCAGATCAAATGACTTGGCCCTTCTCAGTTTAAGTTTAGGCACATGAACAGATTACCAGTTTTCCAAGGCTCCTATTAATCAGCTTATCTATAATTTCAAAACAGTTACCTTATCTAAAATAGAAAAAAAATTATCTATAACCACCATGCCTTGAAGAAAGGACTGCTCAGTCATTTTTTTAATCGAAATACTTTATGCTTAGGAAAAAAGCCAGCAAGGATAAGTAGAAAAAAATTATTATCATTTTGAAGGCCACACAGTATTTTTTCTGAAATGTTTTCTGCAAGATGTGTTTTATTAACTTTAAATGCATGTGTAGAGTCTTTAGCTGATGTAATACTAAGAAAAGAGATGTTCGTTTTTAAAAAAAAAATCAATATTGTAATTTGATTCAGATATGCCATTGTTTCCCTTTATTTCATAGATCTGTGGATATTAAATCATGTCAGTTTCCATTTGTGAGAAGCTTGTTGATACGTATACTTAGATTTAGTCTGTAATTTATTATTGTTTTATATTTGGTAGCTTCCAATGCCCCTGGTTAGAGCTGTAGCTTTGCAGTAGCAAGTGCAAAATCTCCGAAGGTAAATGCAGCCCATGTGCCAGTGATTCCCAAAGGGTATATCGTGGTGTATAGTGTACCATAGAAATTTGACAGCACCCTGTTTGCTCTGCCATTTGTTTTTAGCACCTAATCTAAAGAGCCTGCTTTACAGATTTCTCCTGTGACCCAGGAATAAAGAACCAGATAGATTAAGATTTTTATCCATCACAAGCAGTTCAAAGGCTTATGTTTGGTGGCTGAGGATGTCAGAGCTATCAATACAATTGCCTCGTTGTGTAACCTTTGACTCTGCTGACACTGACAGTGAGACTGGGTGTGTGTGTCCATCTTCTCATGGAAGTTACCAGGTACACTGTCTGTGTGACTTAAATAAGCTGCACACTCATCAAAGATAGTATAACATGTTTTGAAACCTTACAGATGTTGTGCTGGAATCATGATACTTAGAGTGACTTTCTGCCACCAAATATTCCCCCACCGTATCATCCCAAGACTCAGTCCCAGCCCTAAGAGTCCGGTGTCCTCCGCTGCCAGTAAAAGCAGAAGCCTGAAGACTGTCCTGATTTAATTTTGTTTGTCAACTTTCATCTTTGCCTGTCATTATTCATACTGGGAGATGGTAATGCCTGCAATGTAGTGCAGAGGGAAACAACTTAAGTGCAGTGAATACACCCTATAGAAATACTTTATATTATTGCAGTCTCTTCTATTTTGCTTTAAAAATGTGTAATACAGCTCAAACGAATGAGCACTGGTTAGTCATACTGCCAATTTTTAGAAAGCAGATACTCCACAAAGCTTCCACTAATAGCAAAAAATTATATAGCCTGTATATTACAAAAAAATTCGTCAAGAACTGTTCATCATAACAAATATTCAGATGCATAACCAGACATGGAATGTAGGTAAACTAATTCCTCACATTTAATTACTCCATATAAATTACTCTTGCTAAATATAGTTCCTTCATAAGTTTAGAGGAAGGGGAAAATGAACAGCTCCATAGGAAACCAGAAAAGCCAAGTAGATCTGGAACATTTAGCATTACATCTTTAATCACATTTTAAAACTATTTTTTCAGCATTTGAAAAAAAGAAGAAAAGAACTTGCACACAAGAACTAAGGAACAAAAACTAGGCATATTGCTGGTACTACATAAAGAGCACCTGGTCTCATTAGGATGGTATTTTATTTTCTTCACAGTATACCACTTTAATGGATCCAGCAGGGAAATAGCAACAAAAACTAAGCAGCTAGAATGACAGTGTCATCTCTGTGGAAACATCAGCACTTATTCATCATCATTTTCAGTGCTATCAGATGTCACCTAGAGAATTCCTTCTGAGATTTTTCTTTTTCTAACAAGGGTTTAGCCTAATTTGTATTCTCTACATGTAAAATGCAGCTTTATTGTTTTAAATTACATGACTTCTGTATCTCTCTGCATAAAAGCCCTTTTTAAGAGAAACAAAGTATTCTGTTGCCTTGATCACAGGTCTTCAGCCTAAAAGAAAAAAAAAATATTTCTTTATAGTTTCTCCAACTCGTCTTGCATGTCAGAAAATAATGACATTATTAGTGCTTTTCTCTCCTTCCCCTGGGTTCCTGTAGTTCTTCTTTTTATAGGAGAAACTTCAATATTTCATTTAAGCAGATTTAGCATTAAATTCTCCATAAACTCATAGAGTACATTAGCATTTCCAGTGCCTTTATGTGATATATAGCATGTAGTTTTCACCTATCTTTGAGCTATGTTTTTTAACTGATCTGATAATATTTTTCAGTTTATTATACAATCTGGTTAAGGCAAGAAATCATTGCCTAATAACAGTAGACCATGGACTGGTAGTAGTGCCTAGAGAACAATGCTGTCTCAAAGACCACCAGCTAGAATACACAGGATTTCAGGAGTTTTGGCAGTGACTACTAAGACTAAATTGCTCTTATACTGGATCATAAAAAAGCAAGGATTTGCCGTGGTTCAAGGACAGTTTTAACCATCTGTTTCTTTACAATTAGCCATAACACGCTATTAATGAAGAACAAAACATGTCATGCTTGTGCGTAGACAGGGCCTAATAGGGTATCAGTTACCCTTTTAGTTTCTCCCTTACCTCTAAGATCATTAGTTGTGAAATGCTGTCAACTGCACTATAGGCAGACTCAAACAAACAGGGATAAATATTATGGGTAGGGACAGTGAATAGAAAAGTCTTCTGTCTTGAACTGTGTATGTGTATTTACCACTGGTATAAAGTGCTAAATATTAGGTATACATGCAAGCAAAAATTTACCCAATAGAGTATTATAAATAGTTTTAGAAAAGCTTATCATCTCCATACAGCTATATGCTGTAGTGTGGTCTTTCTCTTGGGCTTCTGTAGCTATGGCAGCAGTTTCCAGTAAATGAACTTAGCAGCAATGTGTGGGATACAAAATTCATATGCTCATTAGAAATGTGGTGCATTAGGTGGTAATGGAGAAATGAGTGAAATAATTTATTTTTATTTCACATCTTTAAGTTGAATAGGGAGCATTTCTTTTAAAGTTAAGTTTTATCATTCTTTCATTTAAATGCTTCATGAGATTGACTGAAAGAAATGGGCATTTTACCAGACAGGGAACTCAATGGCTTTTCAGGTTCAATTGTTTTCTCCATGGGCTCCTGAGATCTTGACACTCTTCATCGTCTCCACTCTGATGTCACCTGCCTTCCACCCCCTGCTCCCAACCACATCAAATTGCATCACACGTACTTTAGGAATGTACAATATACTATAGCAAAAATAGTCAGAACCATAATGGAAGAGCCAATTAAAGCACAAGCTTAAAAAATAATTCATTTGCTCTTCCAGTCTGTATACTCTGTACAAGGGTAAGGAGCTCTGTCTTGAAGTGAATGATGAGCCTGTTGAGAGCTTATGGGTCAGGATAAAAGAGAAAACTAGTGAGGGTGACATTGTTGTGGGTGCTTCCTATAGGCTGCCTGATTAAGATGAGGAAGTGGATGAGAACTTCTACAAGCCGCTTGAAGCAGCCTCACAGCCACACACCCTAATTCTCACAGGGGACTCTAACTGCCCTGACGTCTGCTGGAGAAGCAGCACAGCAAACCACAAACAGTCCAGGAGGTTCCTGGAAAGTGTTGATAACAACTTCCTGACACAGATGGTGGAGGGTCAACCTCACTATAACAAAGAAGTAAGGCCTTGTTGGATATGCAAAGGATGAGGGCAGCCTTGGCTGTAGCCACCATGAGATTATGGAGTGCAACATCAGATTAGGAGGAAGCAGGGCAGCAAGTAAAATTGTAAGCAGGGACTTCAGGAAACCTAAATTTAGCCTTCTCAGGGATCTTCTTGGAAGAATCCTGTGGGAATGGGCCCTGCAGGTAAGGGGGATCAGAGAGAGCTGGTTGATAATCAAGGATCACTCTTCCCAGGGTTAAGAACAATGCATCCTAATAAGCAAGTAATCAGGCAAGGAGGGCAAGACATCTGCATGGATGAACAAGGAACTCCGGTCATTGCTCAGGTGTAAGCAGGAAATACTCAGGAGGTGGAAGTGGGGTCAGGGTCAAGCCACTTGGAAAGAATATAGGGAGGTTGTCAGAGTAAGTAGAAATGAGACAAGGAAGGCCAAGGCCCATCTGGAAATAAATCTGGCCAGCGATGTTAGGGACAACGAGAAGGGCTTCTTTGAATACATCAGTAACAAAAGGAAAACTAAGGATAGTGTGGGCCTATTACTAAATGGAGAGGGGACCCTGGCTAGAGAGGATGTAGAGTTACTGAATACCTTCTTTGCATCATCCATCTTGTCTCAGAAATTTTAATGTTTATTTGTCATTATTTAAGCTTCATATGAAATTTCAGATTCCCTCTTTTGTAAAAGAATCAAAGACTTTGGAATGCACTTACACATCTGCTAAATTTTAGGACTTTCTCTCTTATAACTGAGTATGCAACTTCACAAGTACTGTAACTTCAAATATATTTTTCCATTATGCATGTTTTTCATATTGCAGCTGTAAAGGTTTTATGTCATTTGCTTTGTACTAGTACTAAATTTTTGTTTGATTTTTATCAGTATTTTCAGCATTAGTGCATATGGAATTTACTAATCATATTTTGAGCCTTTTAGTGAACAGCATTTCAGACATGGTTTCCTCATGCTTACAGGATAATATAATGAACATAATATAAAGTTCCTTCCTTACTCTGTTTTGTTTTTCTCGTCACAACTTGAAAATATATTTTGATTTTCCTTTCCAGTTTCTAAAGAGATCTGGAGATTAAAATAGATGGAAATGTCAAATCACATTTGACAATTACAAAAAATTTAAAATGTCATGCTTCTAGAGGACTTTGGAATGAGGCCTTCTAATGCAAATACTTCTGCCTTGGAGTTCAAAACAGTAGGCACTTAAATGCACTTATACTTCCATACATACCCTCTAAAATGAGCTTTTCCTGCAGCAAGGCATGGTATCTGGATAGAAATATGCAATGCCCAGAGTTTCTCATAGGGCTTCATCTGTTTATCATGCAACCCCATTTTCATAGCTCCACGTTTTCTGGGAAAGAATTAATTTTATTTACAATACAAAACATCCCTTTTCTGCTAACAGTAGTACCAGCTTCCAGAGCTTTTCTGTTTCCAGGCATCATGCTCCATTGATATTTCAAAACACATCTACATTACAAGGCCAATTCTAGCACAGCCAGGCTGG
Source organism: Falcunculus frontatus (assembly GCA_013398115.1). NCBI lineage: Eukaryota > Metazoa > Chordata > Aves > Passeriformes > Falcunculus > Falcunculus frontatus. Next base: position 2,019,141 of record VZRV01005553.1, on the reverse strand, counting down.
CATATCTCCTGCTAGAGATGCAGCATAGGCTGACAGGAGAACCTTTTCAGCTGTCATAGCAACACTACCTACCCTGCATAACATAACCTAAAATGGCAAAAGCACTTTTGTATCAGCATGGCTGTGACAGACACCAGGGGGATGTAAATACACTGTGTTTGCTGAATACCCTGATATAATGCACAATATCCTATTTTTCTGTGTGGTGGTACTTTAACATCATCATTCAGAATATTCTTAATCAGCGCTGCAAAATATAGTCCTTATCAGAGAATCGCTGAATGGCTGAGATTGAAAGGGACTTCTGGAGGTTATTTGGTCCCTTATGTCAGGCATCAGCCTCAGTCAGAAAGGAAGAGGTTCCTGTCTGGAACACAGGCCTGCAATTAGACCTTTGAAGCTCAGAAAATGAATAATATTAAGGTGGAAATGTCAACTAAAGGAATGAACTAAACAGATTTTGTCCATATATAAGATTCCCTGTACAGAAAGCAGATACAAAGAGATGGTCTTTACACACAGAGCTGGCTTTCAGGAGGGCAGATTTGGTGCCATGAGAAAAGCGTAGGCTGCAATCTGCCCTGCATATTCCTTCCACCAGAAAGAAAATGGGACAGGCTGGGATTTTGCACAGACTTGAGAGGTGGAAAAAATTCCACGTTACTTCTGCAATCTCAAGGATATGGTTTGCTCTCTGAGGCTTTCAGAAGGTTGCAAACAACTAGCAAACAAGCTAAAAGTAATGTGTCGACTCGCAGAGCATGATGTCTAGAGAAACGTGCAAACATCTTGTAAGAGAAACAAAGGTTTCAGCTGTCCTATCCACAATGTGTTGACTTGATAGATATGGAATTATTCTCCATTTATAATGTTCAATCTGGAGAAGAGAAGACTGAGGAAAGACCTCATTGCGGTCATTGATTCAACATCCTCACAAGGGGAAGCAGAGGGGCAGGTATGGATCTCCTCACCCATGTGATCAGTGACTCCAGGAAACAGTAGAATGCTGGGTTAGGGGAGGTTTAGGAAAAGGAAGGTTCATGAAAAGGTTTTTCACCCAGAGGGTGGTTGGGCACTGGAACGGGCTCCCCAGGGAAGTGGTCACAGCACCAAACCTGACAGAGTTCAAGAAGTTTTTGGACAATGCTCTCAGGCACATGATGTGACTCTTGTGGCTGGCCTGTGCAGGGTCAGGAGTTGGACTTGATGATCCCAGTGGCTCTCTTTCAATTCAGCATAATCTATGATTCTATAATGTCCTTATAATTATGTAAATTGGGTCCAAATTTGCCTGAGCCTTATGTGTAAAATTTGAAATAGGTGAGCGTATTCAAGGAAAAGTAATTCAAACAATGCCAGACTCAGTTGGATACATTTTTTGAACCTGTCACTAAGCTCCTTGTTAAGTAATATTGTTTTCACAGTTCTGAAATTAACACTGAAGCAGAAACTTTTGCTGTAAAGTATTTTATTTCTAAAATGTAGAAATATTTTGCAACCATGGTATCTGGTGTGGTGCTTGCATTTACAAAGACGTATTTAATCATAGCCTTCAAGAATATGTCTTGTTACTAGACTTGGGATTGTGTAATCCTGAAAATTTCTGGATTTATAAGAATTTGCTTATGGAGACTATTTTATACTTTCTTTCATAAAAAGAAATGAATATAGTTGTCTTTCTAGGAATGGAGGAAGATATTAGCCATTCACAGAGAACCTTCAAGTAGGCAGAAGACTGTAAAGAAAAGGAGTTTAAAGACTATTACCCTGAAGAGTTAAAGAAGTTCAGAGCCAATCAGGACAGTTAATTAAATGGCACAGCTATAAAAAAAAGAAAACGAAAGAAGGTAACAGTACTAACAAAATGTTGGTATGGACCTTAAATTACACGGGTTAGGTAGACATTTCTTATATTCATGATATGTAGACAAAGTGTTGTTGGAGGGGTTAAAATGAAGGATGTGTTCTTTTAGATACTTGAAATGTTTGTTTGGTTTTCTGATTGCTTTACATATTAGTCTGCTCAGTAATGCCTATGCTGGCAGCTGGTATTTGAAGAGAACAAGAAGGTTCTTTTTCAGAGGAGTAAAAGAGGCATTTAAAGTGGGGGTTCTGATCACTGTAGTTCTGAAGAGTGTGTCAGGCCTAAACTAGGCAAACCAGAAGTAAAGAGAAGCCTGTCCATAAAGGTCATTATTTATCAGTCATTGCAGAAGTCAGTTCACTTAATTTTTTTATTGATGGGAATTGCACACATAATACAGATTTATACTGTGTGTGCATGTGCTTTGTTTTGGATTGTAAAAGAAGGTTGAACTGATCTTGCTAGCAAGGGTGCCAACGGTTCTAGGTAATTTTCCAACCCCCTGAGGAATATTTTGGCAGCAATCTTAATTGGACCTGTGGTCTCAGCACTGTCATTGTATAGCTCTGTTTTAGCAGTTATTTCTTCTTTTCTTTTTTTCTGCTCTGACACATTTGACGTTCTATCAGTCAGAGTCCACATTGAGATCAGCCAGAAACTTGCTGTACCAGGAATCATTTGATGTAGCCTTTATTGCATATTAGATGCTGAACAAGGGAGGGCTTTGCCAGAGTGAGATGTGAGATATTGCTTTCTGAAACTTCAGTCTCTATTTTGTCTTCCAGTTGGATGCAACATCCAAGGCAATTTAGTTCTACATTGTAATTTAAATTCGCCTCTGTTTTTTGGAGAAGAGTTAGTGGCATATGGTACTTTCGCACTGTAGAAGCATTCTTATTGATTTATGTTCCATTAAATTTTAAGGATTATTATTTCACAGAAAAAATACGTAGCATTTTTCTCTGTTGTCCCTCTTTCTGTTGTGTATGATTCAGGGATTAAATCTGTGCATGTATTTTTGGTGTCTCCTCTGTTATGTAAGAAAGAAAACAACACAGCAAAGGAGTAAAATATAATATCTATTGCCTCCACCAAATCTCCTGCATTTATTTCGCACTACATATTTTATAAATTGATCTTCTAGACTTAGGAGGATATGTTAAGTTTATTCAGCTTTCAAGACCATAATGTTTCACCAATCTGTCTTGTCCTCTTGTCTTCATAGCTGGCAGGACACTGAACACCTCTGTAAATAATGAATTTTAAAAGAAAAAGGAAAGGAAGGACAAACTGGAAGAGAAAGGCTACTTTTAAAATGTCATAACTTATAAATAAGTATAGTAGCATTCATTCACTCTTTTGCATCATGGAATAACTTTGATTTTTTTTGGGATTGTATTTCAAGAAAATGTATTCTCTATTTTAAAAACAGCGAAGTAATCTTATGTCAAATTCACATACAAAGGTAGAAACTTTAGTAAGCTCAGTGTAAGATTACTGCTGATGAAAATGCAAGTGGCCTATTTTTTACTGAAATGATTTCTAGGACTTTTCTAGGACTTTTGAACTAGCCCAGTTTTCCAGGATATGTGTTGGATCATGCATATATGTTTATATAGATCTCACAGTGCTTAGTCATATTCTTGACAAGTTAATCAAGTTACTTATATGTAATTGCTGGGCCTCAGACTGAGGATGCTGCAGTCATGTCTGTTGCAACATAGTTAATATTTATTCTGTTCTCTTGATCACTGTGTGACAAATGGTACATCCCAGCTTAGCATGGAGTCTGACTCCCCAGCAGAGAAAAGTCTGAGTAATCAGCTACAAAATGCTGGTATATACACTGAGTCTGACTCAGGGACTATTGAGCAAACCTACATTTATATGCCCACAAGAGGCTGGTCTTGTTGTCTCACATAATTACATAAGTAAGGCAGTGTGATTTGGTATGAGTTAGAAAATCACAGCCAGATTGTTTGACAGTGCCAATATTTCTGATGAGAGTAGGGCTACTCATGCTAAGCCACCTTCTGTGCTTCAAGCCTTGGCAGGTCCCTCTCTGTCACATCTCCTCTCCAGTGGTTCCCAGAGAATATGACTGACACATAGGCACTGAGGTCACCAGTGGGGGCTGCCTCTGAACACACCTCTATCCATTGCAGGCAATGTATAAAAGGGCAGAAACTATAATGATCAAAATCGTGGTCAGTCTTTCTTTGAGATTCAATTGTGGTCAAAGCAACTTTCTCTGACTTTCTTTGCTCATTTTTCATCATTGGTGTCTAGATATTTAGGCACCCATTTCTATGCAGTTACTGTATTATTTATAGATGTCCAATACAGATACTGTTAAGACTGGTGCCAAATAGAAAACCTTACCTAACAAATACAGTGATACAAATATTCTAAAATTGCTCTCCAGAAGGGAAACCAAATGCTCTTGCCACAAAAAAACAAACCAAGGTAATTTGAATTCATGAGAAAGAGTGGATATTTATGATGAATTTTTAACTAACAACTACTCACCCAAAGATTAATTAAGAAAAATTATTCTGAATAAGAAACAAATGTGTGAAAATGGCAATCTGTTCCTAGACAAATCTAAGGCAGAAAGGAGCAAGCAAGTTAGTTAATTAAATCACTTGTTATAAATAATTCATTGAGCCTTTTTTTCTATTTTTATCTTTTTTTAATAGTATGTATTAGTATGCCTAAGGGTGTTTTAAGTAATATGATTACTAATAATAACTCTTGCTTTGGTGGACCCCTCAATCCTATTTACAACAAGGGCTAACTAGTGTTAGATAGGCAAAAATTATTTTGTTTCCCTGTCTTGGACAGATTCACATTTATATGTCTTTATAGGCTAAAAAGATCCTAGGACAGTTTTCAGTTTGTCTGTGCTGACATGGGAATAGATATTGTCCCAAGTATATATCCTTTGCCTCACATTCTGAGAATGGACTTTATTTTTGCACTGAAAAATAGGTTTTATTATCTAGTGGGGAAAGACATGAGATTGAAGTTTTCAGATCTCTCAGACTGTGAAATTGGAGTTAAACGGAAAAATGTTTTTGCCTTTAATTGTGTACTTTACTTGTACTAAAATACTGGAAAGAATTCAAAAACTTATAAAGTAGATAAAAAATAATAACCCCCTAAAGTAATAATCTTGTTTCTCTTCCTTCACACTTTTTTGAGTGAGGAAGAAGGGAAGAAAGACAGAAGAAGAAGAACTGTGAGGATTTGAATGATAAAAAACTTATTAGGGTCATAAAATTAAGTTTTTGAAAACAGTAAGTTATTTAATTTTGTTATGGAAAAGAAACATAAGATATATTTTAGTTCAAACTTCTGAAAATGTAAATAAGTAGACCAGTCGGGCTTAATGTGCAAAGCAAATGCATGCACAGTACATTATAGTCTCTTATTGCAAGATTCATCTGAAGTTAATATGTCCAGTAAGCAGATAAAAATTTGGTGTGGAAGGTTGGGAAATGTTTCAGAAGGAGGAGGGAGTATGGACAGGAAGCAACAAGATATAATATTAATGAAAATATTGTTTACATTTCTATTTTTAAAATTCTCATATTTGAAGGCCTGTTCTCAGTTACCTGGATATGGAATAGAAACTGCTAAACCACAAGTTCTTTATTAAAATAATTTTGAATGGATATTTTTCATCTCTTTTGATTGCTGTTGCAGGTCTTATGGAATACATATGGACTTGAGACAGATTTAACTGTTTATTATTATTCTCTGAATTAAAAATTAAACTGTTCTGATGAATATGTTTTATTCTTGGATGATCATAGCTGTATTTTTACTATGAAATACTGATGTCAAATATGCTAAAATGATTTCAGAAGCTGTGAAGTTTAGTCAGAATTATGTGTGTTATGTTACAGTGGTTTTTTATGGAAATAGGTAGTCATTCTCATAGGATGGTTTTTTAATGAGAAGAGGCAATTTAGATGTAACATGTGGTAGTAGAATGTAAATTATCTGAATACTTAGCACAAACCACAATTTGTGGCTGCAAGCAAGTCTGGTAAAGGTTTATCAATGGAATGTAATGGGACTGTACACTGCAAATGGAAGATGATAAAATATATAACTAGGGGCCACGGAATTCCAGCCACCTATCAGTTCTGGATAATTGCATTTGTGCTAGGATTACTGCTTTTGCCTAACCAATATAAAAATTCTACAGTTCATCTAACATACATTGGACATTATGGAAATATAGACATGTAACAAATGGGGCAGCATAACTATTTTAGTAAATTACATTGATTGCTAGCAACAAAAGAGAAAGTCTTTGTATTTTTTTTTTACTCTTAATGAGTGGTAGCATTTTCTAGCAGGAGGATTGATATTTATTACAGATATACTTTTCCGAATGTCTCTTCTTGTATCTCATTACTGAAGGCTTGGCAACCTGAAATAAATGCAGCTGAAAATCAAAAAATAGATCACTGAAATATATGAACATGTATCTGACTGTTGCTATTTTGCATGTTTCTTTCTTCCTCGTGGTTTGTATTCAGGTGTAGCCATTACTCAAATGTGTTGTGCAGTGCTAGGACCCAGTCTGACCTCACAGCCTTTTCCAGAGAGATTTATGCTCACCCCTTGTGTGCTGAAAATTGATCAAACCCTGTAGGTCTGGCCTTAGTAAGATTACTGGTATATAGCACAACATTCTCAGAAAGGTTGTATTGGCATTCAGCAGCCTTGGAGAGCAAATGAGTACATCAAACTTTCCTCAGGGATTTTGGTAGTGTTTGCTTGCTGGCCAGATTCAGATGTGTTATTACTCTTGAAGCTCAACATTAATTGTTCCAAATTAGCTTATATTGCACATGGAGGCCACAACTTATGTGGAGGTTAAATGACTTTCAAAGATCTTATCATAAGATATGATCTTTTCACAACTATAAAACCCTTATACTTGTAAAATCTCTGGAAAGAGAGTAGCTAAATTGTAATGTCTGAAATTACGGAGATGCAGAAGTCATGTAAAAAGTGTCTTACTAGGCTTTTTCAATTACAGTGTGAATGTGGTATGCTTGACTGCAGAGATCAGAGATGAATCAGCTCTAGAGGGGTCTAGCTGAGGGTCTTTGTGAGAAATGTTTGGCCTTGCTGCTGCTCCTTTTCAGCTTTTGTGACAATGTAAAGGAGTATGTCCAAATGCAGATAATAAAGACACAGTACAGAGGAGGAGAAAAAGACACATCTTCATATTTTCCCCGTATTTCCCTTGAGAGAAAAAACACAGACATTTTACAAGTGGATTTATCAACTTGTGAAGATTGTTCTTGCCTCTCTCCTGATATGTGCATTTCTGCAATGAAATTTTATTCTGATGGTAGAAGCTTATGTCATTGAAAACAGTACTAGGAAGTGAAAAATCATTCTTCTAGATTCTTTCCCACTCTACTTCAGAATGGTGTACACGAGAATTCACCAGCTTGTGAATTTCCTTACCAAAGAGGTACAAAGCTCAAGCGTGCCAAAAACTTTTAAAAGCAGAATTGAAAGTCATACAGTGATGCTGATGACCAGTAAAAATAACATGGACCTCTTTAAACTCTTGTGCTTATTTTAGTTAGCAAGTTAAGAAGACATTACTACAAAAAGACTGAAGAAGTGGTATTTTTCCTTTTTCCCCCTAGAGTTTACTTATCTCCTAAATTTTCTTTGAGATACTGAAAAGCAGACTGATAGCCAATTGATCCTGCAAAATAATTAAGTCTTTGACATAATTCTGACATAATATTCATCAGAGGGATATATATATAATTTCTTTACGGAAGTAGTTATTGCAGATATTGAGGAGCTATATGCCACAGACTAAAGTTTAACTTCCTCAGCAATTCATTACACAGTCTCCTGTTAAACAAAATGTATATTCAGAAAATGTATATTGAATTTATACAATTATCTGCTGTTATATTTAAAAATTTCCTTAATGATCTGAGTCCTTTCCCTAAAAATTTAAGTGGAAGATTTGTCCTTGATTTATTAAAGACAGATTCATCAAATTCACAAAAATGAATGTAATTTTCCTATGCTTTCCTATGCCTTCCTAACAGTCCTTAATTATGAATATAAAAAATGAAGTCATGCATGTTTCTGATCAAGGTAGATAGAATAATAACAAAAGTATTTATCAAGAGAGCGTTAGTTCCAAGGGTGGAGCTCATGTGTTTTGAAGTGACAGAACCTCATGTGTTTTGAAGTGACAGAAATAATGCTTTCCTTGCTTATTGCGAAAAGTGTCATGAATGTCTGTTTTAAACACTTTTCTAATTTGATCATAATCTGTATATAAGGGTTTTACTATTTCCTGTGAAGAACCGTTCCTGGCCTACCTAGATGTCTGCCTTCTTTCATGTACTGTTTTTGTGAGTTTAGTTTCATGAACAGGTAATAATACAAATTTCTATGGTATTTACCTTTTTGTGGCAGTATGAACTTTCTTTAGTAGAAGATATTAAAGTTCCCATAGACTACTGCAGAGTATCTTTAATATAACCCCGAAGTTTTTAATTGGCTGAACATCTGTACAGATTTTATCTGCTGTTGTGGGGGAGGACTACAAATGGAATTTAAACTTATTTCTTCCTCTTTTTCTTTAAGTTCAAGTGTAAGTAAAGGACCTACATGTTTGTAACAAGCTCTACATGGCTATGCAACCGATTGTGGTCAAGACTACTCATTCATATATGTACTCTAAGCTGTGCTGTGGTCTGAAACAAAATTCTCAGGACACAGAAAATCAGAAAGTTTGTTAATACTAAAATAATTTTCATTGCTATTACTTAAAAGCAATTTTTTGCTTTGAGATGCAGAAAGACAGATTTTTGTGTGTATGCTTACAAGTACTTAAAATTTTACTGCCTAAAGTTAGAAATTAGACAGAGTTAACAGCCTGAAAAGTAAATCAAATTTATGAGAGTAAATCAAATTTATATGTTTAATATAAATTCTTCTAAAACAGGAGAGGGGAAGAAGACATTGTTTAATGAAATACAAAGCCCTTCAGTTCTGTATCCGAAAATTATATTGATCTCCTTTTAAATATTTAAAGGTCTACTTTAAAAAGTCTATTACAAGGTCAGTTTTTTATTTGATAAAAATACCAGGCACTCTCAGTTTCTTTTTTTTCTAAGAGCCTTTTACACAAATCTCAATTCAAAGTTTACATAAAACTATACTGGACATTTAAAATGTATTTGAAGCAATTTGTCTCTGCAAAATCTATTTTTTTCTTGAGTGTTTTTACTTAATTTACTGAGGTGCCATTTTGTTATCTTACTTGTTGGTTTCTGTATTTCTTCTTGTTTCTTTTATTCCTGAACACTATTTTGGGGAAAAATATTCACCAAAAATATGTTCTCTTACTAGAAATTCTAGTTGAAAATCATGAATCCACACAGGAGATGTTTAGAACTGTATTTCAAATTTCTGAATGTGTTACAGTTGCACTTAATACATCAAATCCTTATAGATTTCCAGAATTCAAAGTAATTTATTTCTTCATCTTTTTCTTGAAGTTCAGGTGTAAGTAAAGGACCTAGTCTGAAAGAAGCACAGTTCTTGGACACATTTTGTGTCTGTCTATCCATCTATCCATGTATCTATCTAGATATAAATGATGTAGATAGATAAAGACAGATGGATATAGATAAATAGATATAGATTTAGGTATAGGTATAGAAGATATAGATTAAAAAATTTCACAGTGAACATAGGCCGATATGAACATATTGCTCTCCTGAAGGGCTTACAATCAGAAATGAGGAGACAGGGTGGGAGAATAAAAGAACACTTATTATCTCATATTTGTAGTTACCAAAGGGATGCAGAGAAAAATTTGCTACAAGAAATTGCCAGTAGGAATCCTGGAGGAGAGCTTGATCTCCTGGATACCGTTGTGCTTACTGCCTTCCTTTCAACTGGTACATTAATTCAGTCAGTGAGACAGTGCCACCATAGAACTGTTTCAAAATATGCAGTAATTCCTGCTGATCTGCATGGCTATGTAAATTCATCACTATTACCAGATTATTGTGCTTGAAAGGCAGTGCCCAGTTATGAATGATTTCTTACAAATGAAAGCATCACCTATGGATTTTTGTTGTTTTAAATGAACAAACAAAAATACCATTTTTATTGCTGAATAGTACCCAAGAATTTGTTGGACAAGAATAGGGCTTCTCCACAGCAGTTAAGAAGTCTTCTAACAGGAACATGAGAGTGATAAGCTTATATATATGAAGTTGATCATGTTTGTGTGGAAAACCTCCATCAAATTCACAAATGAGTCTCACGTGATCTTCTGTGTATTCACTGTCATGCACTATAGTACTGTGCTTGTATTGATGGATTAGAAGTGAACACTTTACCCTTATAAATTTCATCAAATCTTTGATTTGATACAGCTTGTTTTGAAAGACAGTGCTTTTGGCATTGGGAGGAAAAAAATAAAATAGGTCACAGCTCATTTAAATTCCAAAATGCAGTTAACTACTATTTCAAAGCCTGTAGCAACAACTTTGGAGATGAAACATTAAAAAGACAGCAAGTTTAACATTACGTAAGTGTAAGAAGACAGGCACAAACAATTAGATTGAAAATGTATTTAACACTGGTAGTATTTAAAATTATTCTCTCAATTAAGTTTCACTTTTCCTTTGAAATTTCCTGCAGAAAAATGTGAAAAAAGAAAGTCTAGAGCACAACTGGAAGAGAGAAAAATTCAATTTTTGTCCAGTTTGAATTGGGAAATATTAATTTAAAGTTCTGTCAGATCCACTACTGCAGATTTAGCTGAAGATGTTTCCCTGCCCTTCTTCCAGAGATCACCACCACCTCAGCAGCTACAGCAGAACAGATTGCTTGTCAGCTGCTGCACTTTGACATATTATTAAATAGTTCCTTTTATTAGGAGCTGGAGTCTCACAGCCAGACTGTGAAGCAAAGCAACTGTAAGAACATGCAGTCTGTTCTGTACTGTCTCTACAGGGCAATCTTTGGCAGAGAGGTAAGTCCAGATAGGTTAGGGCAGTGCCGTATTAGAGCACTTTCAGAAGATGAACCTATCAGAGATTGTCAAGTTATCAATTTTCCTTCCTCTCTTATGGATTCAGCTGCAGTTTTCTTAGATTCAAATTTATCTGAATTGCTATTCAATCCTTGCCTATATCAAATAAAGTTATGCTTTGTTGTATGATAAAATCACCTAATCTTTCTAAATCTTGTGATATGCTTCAGTAACTCATCTTGATTTGATCACAGTATATATTTCCCCCCCCCCCCCCCATTATACTTTGCAGAAAATAGAACCAACTGCCACAACTTTTGATTCCCTCTGCACACTTGGCTTCTCAAATGTTCTTCATATGAGGAAGACTGGTCTTAGTTCCAATTTTAGCAATGCTTCATGACATTTAGAGTAAAGATTTGGGGGGCACGTCTGAAGTTTATATAAATTCATTAAATATATAAGAAAATTTGCAGTTGCCTTTCAAATCCTTGCCATTCTCAAGTCCACTGCTGCAAATCCAGGTGATGCTTCTGCATTTCAAATTGGTAGCCTGTCCTCTTTTCTACCTTCCATATAGGATATTTTTATTTTTTAGTTCAGTCAGCAATTCCTTGTTTAACCAGTTTGGCCACCTGCCATGCCTATTCAGCTTCTTGCACACTGGAATAGACCATGAAAGAGTGCTTTGTGAAGGTTGTCCTAGAAAATCAACCAGCTGTTTCTGGACCCCCTTCTCCTGCCTGTCAGCCTGCCATTGCCTCCTGCCTATCAGTGAGCTGACAAAGTCTTCTGCGCTTAAGTCTCTTGTCTCACTTCCCCAGATGTTAAATCTCTACTGTCTCACAGTCCCTTAAGCAAAAGCTTTCATCGACTGTTATGCATCTGGCAAGTTGATCTTTGACTTTAAGGAGCAAAGAGCCTTCCAGATTGTCGTGTCCAACCTGCACCAAAAATTGTCCCTAGCAATTTGCTGGATATGACACACTCGTTAGGTAACATAAAAAAAAGTATTAGAGCTCAGAAACTCAGCAGGCAGTTGTGAGTTGTAAGTTGACTTGAGCCACATGCAACTATACTATATAGGACAAATGGGTAACACAGTTGATTGGTGAATTTTAATAAACAGTGTAATCAATGGTAACATAGAATAATTGTTAATAAAGCATTCAGTATTTACCACCATCAAACTTGTGCTGCCTGGTTCCTGGCTGCAGTTGTCTCACACTCTTACCCTCCACACTAGGTCTACTGCCCTTCATTTCATCCTCTCCTGTGATCCCCACCTACTGTAGCTTTATTGATGATTGTTCTAAAAGAAGAATGCCCTGAAATTTACACAACACCTATCAACTTCATCTTTGATCCAATAATAAAGAAGTGTTAATCTGAGAGTTGAGACGAAGGAATTATAACTGTCAATAATCCAAGGAGTTATCTTTTATGGCTAAACAATTTTAATAATCCCTTCTTAATCTATTGAGTGATATTTTCACCTACAGGAAACAACCCATTGATAGCCTCAGCTTCTGTTACTCTTTTTGGATGTACAAATCATTGCCTTGATTCATTTTTTTTAAAAAGCTACTTGAACCCATCAGACATGAGTCTCATTTTGAAAGAAGAGTGTCAGGGTCTATAAGAAGGAGAATTTCTTTAATTGATTACTGTTTGATAATCTACTGGGAAAAAAAAAAAAATCTGGATTTTGCAGAGTTCCTAAGTGTAAATCTTTCTCTGCAAATTTTTTTTAAAACACTCAGGTTTCATTTTTTGAAAACTGTCCTCTCAGTTTTTACTAGAAATAGCTAGGCTTTTTAATAGATATTTTTAAAGTGATATACAGACAAACTCATTATGATAAACATTTTTTATGTTACAGGTGGGGAATATGAGGCACAGAAAGGGGTTCTGCATTTCAGTATAGAAGATCTTGCTATATTAGCTTCTCAAAGCATAGTGCTTACTCTTATTTTGAAATTTTTCTATATATGACTAAACTGTTTTAGAAGCCAATTCTGAAATATTTTGGGCTCTGTAAGGTAGTTGAGGATACTCTACAGGGTTGCAGAAGCCATAGTTTAAGTTCCAACCTAATAACTTTTCTGCTCACCAGGACAGTATACCTGTCACAGAATTTTCTGTCATCTCTTAGTCTTCTAAATCATCATCAACAAAGCTGTTTTCATTTTCTTGAATTTTTACCACCTCTTTATTCCCATTATTTATTATAATTCAATGTATGGTTTAGATTTCTTTTCAATTCTAATTAAGTAGTTAACAAATCTCTGAGGTTACACTTTGTTTATTACATGGGGGCTGTCGATTAGACTTGTTTTGAAGCTGCTTTTCAATTCATCTTTTCAACATACAAATTAAATGATTGAAGAGTGAAGACTGTAGCAATCTTTGAGACATTTGTTCATTTTATCTTAAGCATGTTCATTAATTAAATTTCCTTTTGTGTAAAAAAAAATCACCAACTGGAGAACACAAGCAAAATATTCTGTGGTCAGTCTTCTAACAGGTCTGTTTAAACCTTGTTATTTTGATGAGCCTATATCTAGAATATTTTAAATATCTTTAACTGACTTTGCTGTATCTAAAGGCTAAAACTTTCATGATCTTCAGTTTCTCATACTTCAACAGTGAACAATGACAAATGAAGTCATTATCTACTACACTAACTTCAGCAAAACCATGAAAACAAAAGCATATTTTCTCTTTTGAGAATGCAAATTTTGAGAATCTCTGACTTGCACAGTTGCAGGTTGTTATAAAGTTGAATGGTGGTAAATACTGAATGCTATATTAACACTTATTCTATGTTACCATTGATTATACTGTTCATTAAAATTCACCAATCCACTGTCTTATCCCATACGTCCTGTACAGTATAGTTGCATGTGGCTTAAATCAGCTGACAATTAAACAATGTTAGTGATTTAAGGAAAGTAACTAGCAGAGATAGTATATGCTTGTCTCAGGGAGAGTGGCAAGAATTTCAGGTATTTGGTTTATGGTAAAAAGATCTAAAACATCTATGATAATATAGGTTGTGGTTGTGATCATTAAAATCAGATTATGAGGGATTACTTGTAGGATAATTTCCAGGAGTAAGGATTTGCAAAGGTTCTGTGAATCAAAAAGAGCCTGGTTGTTTCATTGTCCTTATGCATGGAATGTAAACATTTCTTGGTTTTGTTTTTTTAAGCTTTGAAAGAAACTAGAGGCTTTCTATGTTGTATAAACTGAGGACTGAAGAACAGTTTATATGTCTCTGCTTTGGCAGAATAAATTGATTTGTATTTGCTTTCACTGCTTTTGCACTTGAAAAAATATTTAATTAAGGTATTCTACTGGAAAATCATGAGATATCCGAATTTTTATTTCTAGAGGTTATAATACACACAAGAACTTGGAGGGAGGCTGGAGACCGCAGCATGCATTGTATAAAAAACCCCTGGCAATCTCAAAAAAAAAATTAGAAGTCCACAGAGACTTTGCTATAGCTTCTTTTTCAAAGGGAATTTCATTACAGATGTTCTGGAAAAAATAAATAACACCAGTGACTTAGACTGGTTCATACATCAATTAGTTGTCTTCACCTTAATCTATTAATGAAGGAGAGAGTACCATGATTTTTTGATAGCTGACTATGATAACATGATTATTTCATTAGCTTGAAGCACTGGTACATTATGAACTACCTGAATGGGAAGTGATACTGTGTGTTTATTGTTTCATTGCTGAAAAATTACTAGATTACGTGTAGTCTGCCAAGCTTACATATGTCTCACAGCTCCATGCATAATGCAATTATGTGGAGAATCAGAAAAATCATTAAATCGCTACTTGGTTGTTTTGTTTAAATGTGCAGAATAATTCTCCTGTAGTCTCTAAAGTTTGTCCTGTTCTTTCACATCTCTAAGCAAGCAGTTTTGAATAAAAGGTGTGAAAGACTGAACTAGAAGTAAATCCAAAATTGGTATATTCCCTTTCAAGAAAGCTGCTGTGAACAGAGCCATGAACTTTATGAATTTGCTCTTCTGTTCTCGTCATAGGATTTCCCTTAAATCACCTTAACTACTAACATATCTAACTTCTCCCTATGTAGTCCAGTAAACACCATTACCAGGAGAATGTGCCAGGCTTTACACTGTGCAGTGCAGAATCTAAGCACTTGTCTTTGGCATTAGTATTTACATTCATTTGTGTCTATTCTCTATTCTCATTTGCTAATGCTTTATCAAGTACTTATCTCTGAATTCTGAGTATTTCTAAAAATGAAAATATAATATTTAAAATCTAGAGATAAAAACCAAGGGGATTTAGGGAATTTTAATAAATTCAAGTTGGTCTTATTTGGAAATGTACTGCAGTTTCTATAGCATTTAGATTTGGAGGATAATTACATTCATTGGCTGTGTCTAGATTATTTTTGAATCTACAACGAGCAATTGCTCAGATGGAGTATAGATTCAGACTTTTGCACATTAAGTTTTATATGACGTTAGTCTCAAACACTATAAATCATCGTACCTCTACAGATTACAGTGTTTTGGGTTATGATGTATGTGTATGTCTTACTTTGTTTGCAGAGTTATGACATATGTTTGGTGATATCAGTACATCATCATGATGTAGGAATGCCTGAGAATTTCAACTGGAAAAAGTGCTTCATCCTGTTACTGAAACCATACCCTAGTACTGCTTCATATATTGTCCTTTGTGACTGTGTGTTTCAATTGCTTGCTTAAAATTTTGGGCAGATACCTATCTACCGTGAGAGAGTAATATTTTTAGGAAGTGTAGTCTCACATTATCAGGTCTTTTGCTACAATTTTTTGGATAAAATGACTGAACAATGAGACCTTTTAAGGTAGTAATTTATTCAAAGTAGTTGACTGGAAAGATTGATGCAAACTTGTTATCTGAGAGTCAGTGGCAGAGAAAGACGCTTCTGAAAAACAATCCAAACTCTGCCATAGGATTTCATTGTTGAGAAATGGAGATTAAAAATGTCTTTGATCTCCTCTGTTTGGGTGTATGCTGTCCAAACACATGCAATCCCTACCTCAATGAAGAAAAAATACATCCCTATCCTTATCACCATGCAGTATCCTTTTCAAATTAGATTTATACCTTGTAATTTAACAATGAGATAGACTGTCTGGCCACTAATTAACTGGCCACCTATGAACTGAAGAACAGTTACTCAGCAATAGATGTCTTTTAGTTTTTACAAATGTTCTTACAAAGCAATCTTTGTGCTACTGTCCTGCGATACATCCTGTTCCTTGTGTCTTTTGATAAAAATCCACAAATAAAAACTACTATCAAATAGTACTTTGGAATATTTAAGCAACTGGCTTTTCTTGACTTTCCTCAGTTTTCATATCTTATCTTGCTTGAACAATTTCTTGAAAAATAATACATCTTTTTTATAGTACTGTATAATTTTTTCAAATACCCATAAAACCACCATAGCTCTTGGTACCACTGTCCCATATAACATATTCACTAACTTAGTTCTGTATTTTCCTTTAACTTTGAAAGACAAATCCAAGATTTTCTTCTATTTTCACTTCATGGGTTCAACCAAATTTTTATTTCTCAAACTCTTTATTTTATTCTAATTCCACTTACTTAAGACGGTTTCTTCTAAATTACCATCCACATGGAAAGATACAGCTTATGTTCTACCAATTGTATTTTTTTACTTATCACTGCATTTAGAACTCCAGGGGTTATTTTTCCACTTAATTTTATCATTTTAGCATTTTAACACTTTATCATTTCAGCGTTTTAGCATTTCAGATACTATAACTGAAAATGGATAGAGCTATTCTACATGAAGACATAGCTTTAATAAATAATTCCATGGAATAACATTAAGTTCTTCATACAGAAAAATTATTCTTTAAGATACATTAAAAAAGAGATTATTCAGAAAAAGAAGTAAGCTTTATGGGTTGCTAATAATCTTTAGCACTGTGTAGATTGTTCTCAGCATGCCTAAAGCTTTGTAGTTTCCAACACTGGCAGCATTGGAAAGAAGGCTAAACTGTGTAAAAAGTGCACCCTATTTCTGGATACTGGGTTTGAAACTTCCCTTTAAGAGAACAGGATCTATATAGGGACACAGAGACTCTTTAAACTCCCACATGTGAGCACTGTTTCCAAGCTCCTTTTGAGAACTCTCTGGAAGCTCTTGGTCTGAATGTCAAGGGGACTTTAGAGATTTCTTTGGTTAATATTGTTGCTGTTTACTGGCTCCTCTAGTGTAAGTTTGTGGAGTGTAATCATACAACATCTTCTATCAACAGATTAATGGAATTGGTTTCTGTTGTGCTTTTTTCTATCCGTAGCATCAGATTATGGAAATTTGCCAAATGTATTCGTATTACTAACTAATGATTTAAAATCATTCTCACAATTGTCAGCACCTGTTTCCAAAAGTTTCTTATTCTTAACTAATCAGGATTCATAGAGATTTTACAAATTATGATAAGGTGACCTCAGATATAAAAATATATAGGAAGGTATACTGAAAAATGCATAAGTAAAAAATTAATCTTTTAGGGATGAATAGCACTAGTCATTAATAAGCTTTGTTTAAATTTTTCAATATGCGCACTATAAATTATCATTCGAGTTCTTTTATATTCCCTCTATATATTGTAGTTATATATATATATAAATTTAAACTATATTTGACAAAGCTATACAGTCTCAAATTCCATGAGAAATGTAAGGGCAACTATTGTGAGAAGTTATACCTTTTTATTCAGTAAGCATTTTCCCTCTGGGGGAATTTCTGAACTCTGTCTCTGAGTAAGTGAATTCTGTGATAGATTCTCTGAGTTTGAGGGGAAGTATCTCTCTCAGGCTATTAATAAGAAAAAAACACCACAGTAATTGTTACCATATGTCAGTGACATAACCCCTGCAGTGAGCTGTACTATCCAAACTGAATAACTAGTAAGAAAGCTATACATAGATCTACAGCTATTTTTTTTCTTTTTTTTTTTTTTCTCCTCCTGTGATGTTGTCATACCATCCCTATCTAGTTTACAGGGTAGGAAACAAAATGCGTGCAGACCTCTCTCTCGTTCTGCCATGCTTGTGAGCCATTGTATGAAATAAATTGACCAGTTTCTGTCAGAGTTTTTAATGAATTATCACAACTGCTTCATTTTGGGGATTTTTTCTACACACAGACTAGATCCACCTTTTTGATATTCTGCCAAAAATCAATGTACTTGTATGTTTGTTTTGAAATCAGTTTAAATTAATCGGTTTGCTCTCATAGGAGAAAATTTTGGCCCACAATATGCATATCCTTTCTGAAAAGATAAATATTCTGAGAATATATGTGATACATTCTTTTCTTAATTTTAGTACATTGAGGCAGTTGTCCTATAGAAAGAACTAAGAATTCTGGGCAGCAATCTAAAAAATTGCGAGGAGCAGTCCAGTTAAAGCAAAGCCTGTTTAGTGAGTAGGAAAAGGTACTACAATCTTATAAAAATTTTACAACCACATTTTCCAGCAGCAGTTCAGATGGAAAACAGTCCAACTTTTCAAGTGCATAACTATGATGCTGATTGTGTCTTCCACGAATTCATTTTTCCATACTGTACATCACTAGGTATAAGAAGGTGCTATCATAAATGGTCAAAGTTATTATTAATACTATAACAAGAATAATAAAGACACTAAGTTATTTAGATACTAAAGGGGACTAAACATCTGAACTAGATGAAGCATAAAAGCTTCGTGTAGGATTATTCCGATAACAAGAGTGTGCTTCCACTACTGTATCATTCTCTCCAAAAAAATTGGTTCTGTTATAAGTGAAGCGTCAGGAACCAGTTTTCCTCAGGAACTCATCAATGATGAGGGCATTATGTTCCTGTGGTAGTGAATGTTAAAAATATCACTATGTGGGTGGTACACTGGCATGTTACTTTTTACAATTCTTACAAGCCCTTCTGATTAAAAAAAAACCCAACAAAACTTAGAGTGAAAGTAAATAATAAGTAATTTTCTGTTTACAAGTTCAGATTTCACTTGTAAGAAATCATATATTTCAAATCAATATAAAATTTATTAGCCTACTCTCTTATAATTTTGTTTATATACTTTGCTTGATGATTAATCTACAATTGATTTAAAGATTGAGCAGAATGAAGTCAGGATATGAAATGCTGCAGCAAAATGGTTCAATTCTCATTTTATATCTTTGAGTGTGTAGACTACAAGTATTGCTAAGGGCAAAGCTCCTAACAGGTTGTAAAATGATTATATGGCTCTTGGAAAGCATGTTTTAGACGTTTATATCTGTATCTCTCTGTGTGTCTGTGTCTGTTTAAGTATAAACATATTTCAAGCTCAGTAGTGCTCTACATCCCTCTCCCCTCTAAATGGAATGATCTGTTGCTATGACCACTGTTGCGATGAGTCAATATCTATTTAAATCTAGTAAGTTAGCAACATGCAGTCAATCACTGGATTTCATTGGCTGAATATTCCCAAGGGCTTTTCAATTAATAGAGTATCCCTCTCCATATAATTTTTTCAGCCACATAATACTAATTTAGAGCATACTGTCTCTATCTCGTTCTTTCTTAAAAAGAGTAATTTCCTCCTCTAATGTCAGGGATGTTGTTAAATAAAGAGCCCATATGAATATTTGATTCAGGGAAATATAGGTACAAAATTATATTTTTAAGACAAACACACTATCAAACCAAGTGCAGATCAGCTATGAAATCTTTATCCCATGCTCAGAGAAATGAACTTGAAAGAGACATGATGCAGTTAAATCAACCAAACTCACTTTTAAGCAGCTCCATCAATTATCATTTAAGGACACTTGAGATTACTTAACTGACTCTCCAGCAATATACCAGAGGAAATGTAATTTTCATTAAATATACTGGTGCAGAAGTATAGACAAGGAAGCAGTGTTCTTACAGAGGCCAAAAGATCTTTTCATCTCAGTCACCATGGATCTCTTATTAACTCCTTGTACACTTAAGTTCTCACCAATGTCTGCCAACATCTTGTCAGACTCAACAGGGAGAGACAAAGTCCCCAGAAAATTTCTTCTGAATTCAAATGTGGAATGAGGCACAATCAAACAGATGGAATTGCAGAATGGTGAAGTGGCTTCTTTTAGGACAGATGAGCTATATTTAGAGAACACAATCCATGAGCACATCTTAGTACCTAGGCCCATGTAAGTGATCCAGGCATATTTTAATCCCATATCAGAATGAGATCAGATGCACAAAAGTTTCCATCCATACATTCTTTTCCCCGTCAAGAAAAGCACTTTATGTGAACTCTAAGAGAACCACAGCATGCTGCAGCTAAATCTGAAAGACCAAGACCCGCCTAGAATGATGCATGTTTTGCGTGGTCAGAGAATCTTTTGAAGATTCCTAACTTCTTTGTCCTAATTTTCAGCTTGAGAGCCTTAATTTTCAAAAGCAATGTTAGGTTTTACATCAATCGATCACATCCAGCATTGAAAATGCAGTAATCTACTTCCCAGAAAATCAAATCCATTTAATGCAATGGAGACATCACTAAAATGAGAATATAGTCTCATTTAAAAATGTAGACCACAGCCCTCGCCTGTTTGTTTTTAAATCATTCTTGAATTTTTCTTATTATCACTGGAGAGCTAGATGACCTTTAAGGCTCTTTCCAACTCAAACCATTCTACGATCCTATGATCATCTTCATGGCCTTCTTCTGGATGTGCTCCAACAGGTCCATGCCTTTCTTGTGCTGAGGAGCCCAGAGCTGAATGCAGCACTCCAGGTGGGGTTTCACCTCTCTTGACTTGCTGGTCATGTTAATGTTGATGCAGCCCAGGCTATGATTGTCTTTCTGGGTAGTGAGCACACATTGCTGGCTAATGTCCAATAAATAAAACTGACCAGGTGCACAAGGGAATCACACATCTGATAACTTAAATCAGATATATATACGTTGGAATTTAAAACTGATAAAAATCAAAATTTATGTAGCCATGAATAAGAAAAGGTTGACTCTAGCTCATGACGATATTCAAGCAAATTATTCACAAAGGTTTTCTGTACATGGAACTACTTTTTACTTCTCATAAGACACTGGCTCTCCTGGACAAAAAATGAAGACTTCAAGGGAATGACAAAGTATCCCAGCTTCCATTTGAGATAAAGGTAGACTCTGGAGTCAGAAAAAATAAGTGAGAAAGCACTTTAGTGAAAGTGTGAATCCCCCAGGTCCAGCAAAGTGATTTAAATGTGTCATTTAAATGTGGCTGCTGCGTTGAGGGTGGAAAAGAGCAGAGTGAACTGCCCAAATACTGTATCCTACAGTAATAATATATAAGCTTATGTCTTTTTCTGTCTGTATATGGAGCTGACTGATGTGTCAGCATTTTTTTTTACCTACTTAATTGCCCAGGTGCACTGACATATCAAGTCTCCACATTCCTTCTTTTTCTGTTTCACCACTGCATTTCGGGTTCCATACTTGAGTGCATGGTTCTTCTGTTCTAAGGTTTAATAATTATTTAACTGCTTTGACAGTATGTTCTAACCTCTTGGTTGAAGAAAAACTTTACAGTCTTCTAGCACTGTGAGACATTCTAGAACATAAACATTTTTGTTAATAACATCAGTTACATCCTTTAACTTACATTTTTTGAAAACATTCAAAAGAATTACATATTATTCTCTTTCTTTAGCAAGTAGACTTTTAGAATAAAAACTAGAAAACCACTGATCTTTATCACGAGCTGAATTTCCAAAGGATTTGTAGACTTATTTATTTGTTTTGTCTTATGGACAGGATTATGAAAGCCATGATTTAAAACAAGTTAACTCTTTTAGCCAAGAAAGATGAAAATTGAAGGCTTTTTCAAGCGCCTTTTATATTCAAGGATGTGTGAGCACTCAAATAACAGCATGCAGCTGCTAATCAGAAACTTCTCAGATCTGCTTGTTTCTTCTGTAGATGAGATAGCCATAGGCTAACTCTTTACACATAAAAAATTGGGATAGATGGCTATTGGATTAGTAATTTACAGCTGGCTACAAACTAGACCCTAGGCTATCATACCTATTTAATTACTATAACAAAAATGGAATTAACATTAAAAGAGTCAAAAAATCCCAACTCCTCAAATTCTAAAAGAGGTAACAAACACAGGACGTAACATTTTCTACTGAAACTAGCAGTTAAAAAATACTGGTTTAATTCTCAACTCTGCCATAAGATAAGCAAGCCATTTACCCACATAATGCCCCAGTTTCTCTGACCGTAAAAATCTGGATAATCTTATTTATACACTCCAGTAATTTTAGATCCCAAACATGAAAGAAATGTCAGAGAAGTGCGAAGAATATTTTTTAGGAGAAAACAATAATTGCCCAAACAGACAGAATCTGAATTTCCAATATGATGGCTCCTATATGAAGTGCTACAATAACCCCATCCTCTGTTAATACCTACACTACTACGCTTTTTCTAAAAAGCAACTAGTACTGGGTGTTTAAAAACGGTAGATTTACAAAATGCCAGATATTACCAAGGGGAAAAAAAGTCTATGAGTAAAGTATCTTGCTAATTCCCAGCCTGTCCTTTTTTTTTTTTTTAGAGATTCTTTTTTTTCTGAAAAAGGGTGTCAGGGTTCTGTTCTATTTAAGTTAGTTTATGTAATCTCATGTTCATTTTCATATGTGTTAATATATGTGCATTTCACAGAAAAGAAATTAAAACAAAATATTTTATCTATGCCTTTGTTTCTCTTCTTTAAGTTTATGCTCCCTATATTAGATGAAAAAACATATTTGAATGACCTTCCTCAATCCTTTGTGAAGCTTCACGTTTTAAAAGCATCGGTCACCAACAGCCCTCTATAAAACATAGAGGTTTCCAATGGTGCAATAAATTGCAGATTGCATTTGCAAATCTCAGTTGCAAAACATTCCCTTCTAGTCTTCTTGGTGTTATATCCACATAATTGCCAATGACAGAATGGGACACTCACCCCAAACATGTTTCTGTATTGAGTTATTCAATCATATTTGGTGATCATAGCCTTTTGTCAAGGCTTGATAACAACAAAGGGGGTAAAAGAATGTGGAACATCATCTTTCTTTTACAGCTGTTTTTAAATACAGTTTGACGATTTAATGGAAAATACTTGCAGTTGAATAAGCATAACTTGAAATGAAAAAATTAATTACACTTTCACTTAGATTTTCAGGGATAATACTTTTTATTTTGTATTTTCATTTGAAAATAACCAGGTGTTTGAAATTCTTGGAGTGGATACACTGTATCTCATAGTTCTTTAGTATTTATACTTCAAAGTACTCAGAAATCATGAAACTTTTCAAAATTAAGAAAATTTACCACAGTGTCATGAACTACTGATGAAATAATAAATTGTGAGTTTATTTCTTTCACTTTTTGATTTTGGAGCACTTAGAATACTCCAGAAAAATGTTTCTCACCTATTTTTCCCAATAATTGATTAATTTTCCACCTTTTCCCCTTATTTATGAGTCCAGAAGTATTTTTTTAATATGAAAATATTTTCCCATATTTAACAATTCTAGAAAAAGAACAAAATGCAGTACAAACCCACAAAGCACAGTAAGGTCTTCAGCACACTTTATGTTTCCAGAACTCCAATACTCTGTGATATGAAAGGAGAAGAGCATAGATTCTTCCATGGCAATAAGAGAGAGTCAGTAAGAATTCTTTGTATAAGTCATCACAACTCAGGAGTCTATTGAGTCCTCAAGGTCAGGTGGAGTTGCTATTCTTTCAGTGATTACAGTGCTCTCACAGAGGATTTTCAAAAGAATAATCACGGAGGGGGTTAGTGGCTTCTAGGATCTATATCTTCGTTTTACCTTAAAATGACAGCCATCTGAAAAAGTGTTGTTGGCACATACCCTGCTGTCAGTGATTAGTATAAACATTAAGATAGATGTGGGAAGAGTGTGGGAGATACACTTTCCTATCCTCAGGCAAATGAGGGGTTGATTTATGTATGAAGTATTTTATCTAATCCTAAACCAGGATATTACTAAATCCTAAAGACTTCAAACTTGTTATTGTCTTTCTATTGGAAATATCAAAATATTGTAAATATTAATTTTAGTTGTAAAAATCTTACCTTCCAGAACATATTTCCCACAAACCCGTCTGTGTATGAGAGTTCCTTTAAAAAAAAGAAGCAAACTCAAACCAAACCGACCCCCCACAACAAACTAAAGCAAAACTGACTCTCTCTCTGCCTCTTCAGCACATGATATATTGTAATGGTATTTATTAGAAATTGCTACATGAAGCTATCTAATTTCCTGATTAATTTGCCTGGACTATAAAATATTTAGAATAAATTCCTGGATGACTAGTCTTTCTTTACGGCAGCATGATTTTCAACTATAAGTAGGAATATCTAAAACGTGAAGTTGGAATTTGAGAAATTCCAAAGTGATCACTATGCTATCTAATTTACACTTTTCTTTGTACATTCCTCTTTATAAAAAAAAATGAGTCAACTACTGTCTCAGACTAGAACATTCTCTACATAATAAAAGATCAAAGGGCTCTAGTCTGAAAAAAGGTATGTGTACCACAATGCGGAGACTTTAAATATGTTATTTTGAAGTTCCTGCTTTTTCAAGTAGAATCCAGACTAGCATGTTAAGGATAAAACCCCTCAGCATGATGCCTGAAGAAAATTAATTACTGGACAATCTAGGTATTGAGTATCTAGCAGCAGAAAAGCTGAAATAGCTTATACAACTTTTCTCTTTAGAACTAGGGTGCATTATTTCACCAAGGTGAATATTTCCTTTTAGGACTGTCTGCAGAAACTTCTTTGTAAGACTAGGGTTTATGACTTTTCTTTGAAAAATGAAATGTGCTGTTCTTTGTTTTCAGGACATGGTTGAGAGAATGAAAAGAGCCGCAGAAAAACTTATAACTCATGCTAAAGATAGTGTGGTTTGAGCTCCCTTCTTTGGTTCGTGCCACAGCCCAGGAGACTGGCATAGGTATTAAAAAACACGTAACAGTTCTCCTGGCCAAACTGGCTTTTCTTTGGAATTAAATGGCTTCAACGGAGTTTATTTTCTGATCCGGGATGCAGGTGATTTGAAGTCACATACCCAGGGAAAAGGGAAAACTGAACCTTGGTCTTGTGGTCCTGAGAGAGAGCTGTAGTCACTGAGGTGCCAGCAGTTTAAAATAAATCCTTTAAATTACATGGGAACTGTAGTCCATCCTACAGCTACTACAACTACTAGTTCTACTCTCCTTTGGTAGATAGTCATTGTCCCATTCAGTTTGTAGCTGTGGAATAGATTTAGGTACCATCTAGGAGATGAGCTGCCCCAAAGATTCAGGTCTGAAATATTACATTATTGTCATTTACACTAATGGAATACAGATGCCAAGAGAAACTGAGGCATTATTTGAGTTTCTGGACCTCAAGAATGAGTCAGGAATTAAGCAGAGAATTAAGAACCACAGTTCAGACTTTAGAGATCCGCCTAAGTCCAAGGCTGTTTTTGATGATCTACCAGGCCTTTTATTTTCACTACCTGTGCTAAAATTTGAGAGAGGAAAAGGCGTTCAGGCAGAACGTATGTCAGTGATCAAATATCCAGTTTACTCTCTGCTGGTCTGTGTGGTGAGCTCTGTTAGCAGTTTGTGTGTGTTATTGGGAACACATGGTTAGCCTTGCCACTGGCTGGACCTGGAGCCATAGCAGCCTTGCATGGGCCTGGAACTGGAGGAGATCACCTGGCTCCTGAAGTCCACCGGATGATATCCTCTGACCACCTAAATCACAGAAAAACAAACTGAATAATATAAATATAAGAAGCTGATAATGATAGGGTGTCCTTTTCTCAGAAAGAGAAACTCAACAGAAAGAGAAACTCAACAGAAAGAGAAACTCAACGAAGTGCACTCACAGTTGCAGGGAAATACCCACATTTCTCAGTGTTTGAGAGAAACTACATTTTTTCACAGATTACAGACTGCAGATGTTTCAGCTGAAGTCTGAAGACTCTGCATCTCCTGGACAAGTTTTATATGCTTTCCAAGGGTAAAAGCCCCATGAAGCTATCTTAGATATTTAGTGGAGAATTCGTTGTGTTCATGTGTTGCACCTGGGAAAAATGCATAAATCAGTCTGAAACGAGCATTAAGCATAACAAAAGTTGGCAGGATAGATTTCCAGCCTCTGTTTTCATGATATTCAATATCTATATAGCTATAGCCAGGAAAAGGGAATTGTTTCCTTGAAGTCTCTTCCACTAAAGAAAATGTCTGACTGCAGACATAATGGGCTCATATACACATCAATATCCTCCCTGAGGAAACAATTAGTGGAATTTCTAGAAGAAGCCATTCTTAATCTGAAGATGTGCCAGGGAACTAGATTTACTTGTGAATAGAGTTTTACTTGACTTAGGATATTCAGATTGTGCCCGAGGCATAGACACAACATATTTAATTTGATTTGTTTCCTCCTTGGTATTAATTCCTAGCTTGTTGCTACTACTTCTGGGCTCCTTTCCTTCTAGTTTCTCAAGCACCAAATAATCTAGAAACAGTAACCCTGAGTTACTGAAAGCTTCTCTAAAATTAGCAGACTAATATGATTACACAAAGATACAGATTAATATAGATTTTATTCAAAATAATGGGCTATGAATATGAGTACTTCAGAAATAAAAAAAAAAAAGCAGTTTGAAAAAGGTTTATAAAGGCTGTATAAGAGGCTAGAGTAGCTCAGAGACCCTTCCTAAAACAGGGCAGAGCAGGATAGCTAGTGCCTACACACATGATATAATGGTAATGGCAGAAAAGCATTAAGACAAACCAAGGTACATAATATACAACTGATATCCTCCAGAGCAGTCTGAGATTGTTGCTTTAAATGATTCCTTAATAGGAAATATTTTTTTGTGTTGAAAAAATTTTGTATACATTTTTGCTAAACCACTTCTTTCTGTCTGGAAACAGATGGACATCAAGTATTACCATTTATTGAACTGATTATAAATTTTCAATTTTAAAACATTTTGTAATAAAGAGCGCTACTCTCTTTAATGTCAAAGAATCTCTTGAAAATTGTGGCTTACACCAATTTTCTCATGAGCTTTTTAGGATGACCTTTTCTTCTAAATTACAGTAATTTTTTTTCTTTTTTTTGATAAAGAAGCATAGTGGGTCTTGGAAAGTATAGTTTAGTAAAGGACTGAAGACTCTAGAGAACAGAAGACCCATTCCCTAAATGATGAGTCTCAGGGCATTGTAGAAAATTATAGTTTAGTCTTGAATTGACTCAAAGTGAAGGATTTCAGCTTTTTTTTCTTATACTTATTTAGTGTCATTTATTGATTTCTGAATTTTGCCGTTCCTTTCAGTACTATAAATATTTCCACATTTATTTTATTTCATTTAGCCCAACAACAAGTGTTAGTAAAATGGTTACCAACAGGATAGAAATTTCAGTACTTGTTAAATTCATCAGTAACTTTTTTAGGCTTATAATTGGGTTAAAAAATAGCATGGTTTAATTATGATCTTGAATGTACAAGCATCAATGCAATTGAAATAAACAGTTTTAAGATGAAGGACCCGCAATTAGTGGTGCCACTACCATCTAGTGGGGATTTTTTTTGCTGCACTGTGGCCACAGTGGTGCTCCAGATTGGCAAAGACAGGTAGGTGCCTGCTGATAGATACCTGAATGAGTTCAAGGCTATTTGGTTGTAGAGAATCAAATACATAAATGTTCAAAGTTTCTCTTTTAGAATGTTTTGTAAGCACTTTCTTGTATTATATTAAATAATTTACAATCCCAATGACCAAAACATTTTTAATACATTAGTGAATGTCTCCCTCTCTGTAATTTCCTCATTTCTCCTCTATATTCATTCTCACTCAACATATTGAAGTCAATACGTAGTCTATTTTGGTTTTTTCATTAGAAGATTATTATTTTGCACACTTTTTCTGAACATGAGAAAAAGAAAAATCTGTAAAAGTTATGACCTATGATCATGCATCCTAAATCCTATTTGATGACCTCTATCAATAGTCTAAACCATGTCTTTTATAAATAACTCCACAGTTTTCTTTATATACAGAATAAAAGATGTGCCAAAAGTACTTCAATAATCCTTTTGAACAGACTGTATAACTTTCCTGACAGTTTTTCAACAGGACTTTGGTGTTGCATAGAAAAGCAACACTTTCCAATCAGCTGTCACAAAGTATGAATAGAAATATGTGTATCTTCTATCTCCACTACTGGACAAGCTGGCTTTGTTTGTTCCTGTCATAAAAAAATCCATCAAAAAATAGCTT
Organism: Falcunculus frontatus; assembly: GCA_013398115.1. Taxonomy (NCBI): domain Eukaryota; kingdom Metazoa; phylum Chordata; class Aves; order Passeriformes; genus Falcunculus; species Falcunculus frontatus. The sequence continues at coordinate 1,990,807 of VZRV01005553.1, read as the reverse complement.
CAGATGAGAATCAGACTCAGGATAGAAATAGCACGACCTCATGAGGTTCACTTACTGTACAGCACAGTAAATTCTCATCTTGAGAAAAGTAATGCACCCAATTGCAATACATCTTTTAAATCAGTTCAGATCAGTTACTGTTTACTACTACCCTGTATCATTCTTCTGAATTTATATTACTGATAGTTAACTACTAAACTCAGTTTTTAATTGAACAACTCTGGGCTTCAATGAAATAGAAAAAATTAAAACAAAATAAGGAAAAAAGTAAATTTTTTCATCCTAATTTGCTGTTCAGGAAAATATATATACATAAAAAATTTTCAAGGAAAAAAGCAATCCTTCTAAAAATGGAATATTTGATGTATAGTCTGGTCAGCATTTAGAAAGATTAAAAACGTTTGAACATACTTCAGCATTTTTCCTTTTGAAAGGGAAATGTTTCCCATAATTTACCATAAATTGCACTTCCAACTTTTAGTGGTATTTATTACTGCCTTCTGAATATATTCTTTTCTGGTTTTCTTTCTTAAAGGAAAACTGGAACAGCAAATCATTAACTTAACAGAGCATATACGAATTTTAGAGTGAAGTCACAGTCTTGTTTAAAATGTTAATAATTCCTGGCATAAGAATTTAATTCATCTTTCTAAAAAGTCGCATATCTCTTGCATTATATGTGTACTTTTTAATATGTGTATCTCTTGCATTATACGTGTACTTTTTGCATTATATGTGTACTTTTTGTACTTTTACAAGCAAAAAATACTTTATTTTTTGCTTGTAAATCTTTCCAGTTATCAAAATGATATGAGTAAGTGCAGGTTACAATAAAATTCAGGACCCTATTCTATAGGCTGACAAATTCCCCATTCATTTTAAGTGTTGTGATTAAGAGTTCCATTCAAGTTTTTGTCATGGTACTGTCCTTGATTCCTGCAGTGGGCTTCTAGCAATGACAGTCAGTTAAGAGTGAGGTGACTGCCATCTCTAGCGGCTGTCAGATAGGATGATGAACATCCACAAATAAATGTATAAACCTTGCACCTGAAATAAAGTGCTTCTCTTCAGAGACTTAGGAGACTAGAAAGAGAAAATATTTAAGACAAAGAACACACAAAGGACTCCTGAAGACCTCTAAAACCTGAGGTTAATTCAAGGAAGGAACAAAGGATTTTTTCCTGGCAGAGAGGAAATCTTTAGTTGCCACATCAGCTGAAGCTGAGAGGAACTTGCTGTACAGGTCAGAGAGGAGACTGTATTATCTGCAGGAGGTACCTAAATAAGGAAATTAAATCAGGTTCAGGAGAGAAGTCTGTAAAAGGATGGTGTTCCATTTCTAGAATACCCAAGAGCACTGAGGACACCAAAGCAAATAGTTGCACTGCCAGATTTTCAGAAATTCAGTAGTGTCCCCTGGTATGGGTGTCTCAGTTAAGAGCATGGACCTTAAGTCACTGGAGTCCACATCTGGTGGACTTCAGGACTCAAGTGAGCCTCTCAGGTCCCAGCGTCATAGATGTGAGGCTGATGTAGCGCCATGGCCCCAGATCCAGCCAGTGCCAAGCATTCCTGATAGCACACCCACACTGCTAACACAGCTTGCTTTGCAGATCAACACAGAGAGAAAACAGTGCCTTGGAGGGCACCCATGCCACCAGACACCACACTCACATAAACTTGAACAGCAAGAACTTGATCCAGTTTCTCTGGCTGCTCAGTAATGAAGGCTGCTGGTGGATGAATGAAAGAGAAAACCTTAATGCTGTGAGAGGACTGTTCAGCAGTAGCCAAAACTCCTGTGTGTTATTGGTGCTCTTATAGTCACAAATCCAAACAACAGCACTGTATGGGCCGCTATGGAGGAAGCCTACTACAGTCCAGCCAGCCCACATACAGCATCCCATAGAAAGTCTTGCTTATTCCCATAGCCCCTTTAAGCCATATCAGAAGTTTTACTGCCACAGAATACTCTTCCTCCTGCTTCGATAGTAAGTCCTATACCCACCCAGGCAATCACCCCTGATAACATGGATATCCTTACGAAGAGAGAGAGTTTAGCTGACTAATCCTGGTGGTGTTAATCTTAATGATACCTAACATAGTATGGCATAATTATTTGAAAATAACCCAACAAAATTATACAGACTTAAACATTTCAAGACCTCTGAACCAAATGTGTATATATTTTCTACTGGAAAATTTGAAAATTTATTTTTATTTTTCCAATTCAAAATATCAGAATGGCTTTTGTGGCTTTCAAAGGGCTTTTTAATTTAAGTTTTTCAAAGCCTACAAAATATTATCAATTAGATGTTCAGATTCATGGTAGACTATGTACTGCTATTTATAGAACAATAGAAATTGCATCTCCCACATTTCACCTTTTTTAGAAAATTTTAAAAGGTAATTTAATTGCAAATTATGAACATCAAAAATATTGCAAAACTGGTTCAGATAAAAAATGAAAATGAACTCTGATAAGGAAGTATCATCTATTTTGTGACATAATTGTAAGGCAACCCTGATTAATTTCTTTGCTAAATCTTTAAAGACAGAAAATGATAAAATTATTTGTATATATTTACTGGCATTCCTTTACTTTTATACACAAGTCTCCTCAAAATTATAGTTCATGTCTTTCTACATGACTTGTGTCATTGCCTTATCCTTCTACAGCATCACACTGCTTACAGATGAGTTTGAGTATTTGTCATAAAGAAAATGAATATGGCACAAAGTCAAATTTTATTAAAGCTTTAGATCTGGCTCTCCTTCTACCCCCAGAAGCTTTAAAAGCATTTCTGAACTGATGATACAGCTTTTCTGCTTCTCCTTAGATTTTTCGCATCCTATCTCACACTACAATGTACAATGTACACAGACAATTTTAGCAACTTGCTAAACTCTGTTTTTACTTTCCACTTTCAGATCAACTGGATAAGGTTAAGGCTGTACTAGGACTGTGTTAACATAAATGCTGTTCGTACCAGACTAGAGACACATTTGGTTGTAATGACATAGTATTTCATCACTTAATTTATTTGTTTGGTTTTTAAGTCATCAAACAGGTCAATGAAACTAAGGGATGCATAGGATCTGATACTGAGTATTTAAATCACAGGACTTACAATACCTTCCAGTTACCAGATTCTTCTCTCAGGTAACAAGTGACAGGATGAGAGGAAATGGCCTCAAGTTGCATCACAGGAGGTTTAGATTACATATTAGGAAAAAATTCTTCACTGAGAGAGTTAGACATTGGAACAGGATGCCCGTAGAAGTGATGGAATCACCATTCCTGGTGGTGCTAGGTTAATCATTGGACTTGATATCTAAGAAGTCTTTTCCAACCTCTACAATACTGTGATCCAGTTTCCATCTTAACACCTTACAATTGCTTTCAAAGCTGTTATTAGGTTTTTTAATCTTTTCAGAAGTTTTATCTATATGTGGTCATTTCTCTAGAAGCTGTTTTACTTCCTCTATCTATATTCAGTAGTTTTTCTTTACCAGACTTGTTTTCCAGTCTCTCCCCTCCCTGTACTTTGACGCTTCAGGCTAAACATAACCACTATCCTGTCTGATGTATATTTTTAGATCTTGTCTAATAATTTCCACTATCCAGTCTTTCTTTGTTATGCAAGTGCTCATTCATTGCTCTTTTAGGGTCTTCGTAGATTTGCCTGTTTCACAGGGCATCATCCATGTCTCCTCAATTATATTATTATTTTCTACAGGCATATACAGACAGACATATAGATCCATTTAAAGGTGTTGGATAGATCAGTAAAGATTCATCAGCTCAGGTATCTACATCAAGTAGTGCCTGAAATCTGAGTTTCTTTATGTAAAAAACCCCCATGATTTGTGTGCATTTGCACAGCATTGAACGAACTACATTTAATTGTGATTAAAATATCACATATTAATTTACTTGAAGTTTGCCAGTAGTTATGCCTACAGGTACCTTATTAGTCAAACAGCTGATTTTTAACTGGATGGATTTATAGTGCTTTAGGGAATTAGACATTTATCCTTGATTAAAGCTTTTATACATGACCATAACAGAGATAATAGAAACTGGCATACTGCTGACTTAGTAATAGGAGAATATTTTCCAGATCACATTTATGCTTAACATTATACAGATTTGTAAAAAAATTATTAAAGAAGCTTCTTCTGTTCTTTATTCCCTAGGCAGTTATACGCATTGATGCTGAAAGTACTGTTTCACTGGTGTTACTAGTAACAGGAAACATTTTAAAAGCATTTAAAGTTGTATTATATTTTACCTTTTTTTTCTGTTTCTTTCAGGCAGAATATGTCTTTCAAGTTTCTCAGAAAGTCACAGATAAACTGTCTAGTTTGGTACACACTCTTGGTGTTACTTTTCATGCTGAATTCCACATCACTTTTTTAATTTTCTAGGCTTCTTTCAAAATACCAACTTAGTGACATAATGTAGGTGAAGTCTGTGGCTTGTCCATGGAAAATCTAGTCTGTGGTATAGACACTACATATTCAAATTACACGTTTTTTAACCTTCCACCACAGAGCTCCATCTACCCCGTGTTGCTGAACCACAGAGATGTATTATTCCTTCCTTTGCTATTTTTATTCATGTGTGCTTTCTCAGAGATCATGGCAGTCCTACTTTCAATGATATGTAGGTTGCACTGTCATGAAACTTAGGTATCCAAATATTCACAGGTCATATCTTACCAACAGATTTTAGGGAATGTACAGAAGACTATCAACTACAGTTCTCTCCACTTTTAACTATATTTTGAGATTACTTTGTTTAATGAAACTTTCATTTTGCTTTAATTTGGAGAAGTGGAAGAGACAAGAGCAAACCTGTGACATTCAAAACCCAAGAAATGATAACGGCATTTGGTGGAAGATGTATCACTAAGAATAAGGATGATCATGAAAGGGGCCTCAGTTTACTTCGAAATGAGAATGGAGAATTTTATTACTACAGCAGGAAATGAAGAAATAATAATGGTGAAAGAGTAAAAGACAAAAAGAGTGAGGTCATAATAGATTCCCAGCAAAATGTTATAGGATGAGACAGTTCTGGGAAGCTTAGCGTCATTCAAGGGAACAAACTTAAGACAAAGAAATATTGAAGAGAGAGAACTGTCATTCTCAAGAAATGCAAGTTGGTATCCACCAATGGACTCAGAAGCGGTAGTTACTAATAGCTGTAGTATTAAAACGAATCCAGTTTTGTCTCTAGGAACATGATCATTTTGGCATATAGTCAAGGTGGCTATGTCTTTCCTGTATCATTTTTTCTTACATATTATACAGAACAGTAGGCACCCTCCTCACATATAATAAAGTGAATAAGTTCCCTTGGATACAGGTCCGAGCTCAGTTACTCATTCAGATAAGCCATACTTCCGAAACTCCCTCACTGACTAAGGAAATATTCTTGGGATAGTGCACTCCTAATTTAGAAATCTAAGTGGAAATTGGAAATATACACACTAGTCCAGTCTTTCCTTGGGGTTTTTAATGTGAAGGTTATGACAAGTAATTGAACTGATGCTGTGATTTATTCTTGGACAAAAAGCAAGTAATTCATGTTTTTATTGGTTTCTCCTGTATTGTAAATATTTATTTACTTCATTTACTGTGATATTTATTTTAAACACAAATGGCTATATTTTGAGGAGAACTCTAGGATTCAGTAGCTGATATCAATTTGCTCTATCCAATTTTTTATTTTAGTACACACAGTATTAGACTTAGTGTCTTATCTGCTATTGCTTTACTCGTTTTACATTACATGAAAAAGTTATAGAGACTTTCTGGAGTTATGCTTGTCTGAGGAAGCAGGTTAAGACCATCTTCAATTAGAGTAAGAAATAAACTATCTGCCTATTGTTAGTTATGACACTCTATTACAGCAGTTGGAATTAGTTCTTTTAGGAGTCCATGTGTTTTACATTAAAAAATAACAAAATTTCAGGCCAAATAAGAATGGAGCTTAATCTCTTTCTTATACTCAGAAGAAACAAAGCAGTATTGAATGCTCAACTGCCATGAAAATCTTTTGAATAAATACTTTTAAAATTGAAACATACAGATTCAGTCTTTTGAAAAGATCTGTGGAATAAGATGCAGAAAACTAATTTGATTGTTGACAAATTCATGTCACAAGAAGATGACCATATGTACAAGAAAAGTGCACTTTGCATGTACCACTGCCTTTTCCCTTTCAAGCTTTATTCTACGAACAGACTGTGCCTGAAATAGAATTAATTTAAACTCAGTCCTTAATAAGTAGTTAGATGTAACAGTAGAAAGTATGGAATGCAGCTTGACACAATCATCATTGTGTATTCAGAGTACAATCAGCAAAAAGACTCCGTGTGGAGTAAGACACACAAGCCATTATCTAGTCTGTAGATAATTTATTACCCGTAAGTATATAACTGAGATACTGTGTGGGTGGGAATCGCATAACTGTAAGGAAAACATATTTTATATGCTAATCTAGTAAGAAGTTGTCAGTTTTCAAAAGGTCATCATTCTGCAAGACTGTAAATGTGATCCCCTTTGTAGTACTGCTGTAAAAAACAAATGACAGATTGGGATAAAAAGACCTTTACCCTCTCATTTATTTTTGCAAGCAATAATTTTATAAATGATATGTAAAACATGATATAATTTGTTGGTCATATTCAAAACCAGATTGTATCTAGCAAAACAGTAGGATGTAAGATATGTTTAAAATTAGGATTTTAATATTCACATAGGGACCATATTGATAGACTTTGATATAAATATAAATATTTTAATGTAATATAATTATGTAATTATTTATTATCTAAATGTTTTATTATCTATCTTTTCATATGTAACTTAGTCTTATTTATCATTTATCTCCATTATCTTGTTTGTGTTTATTTTTTTGAGAAGATTCACTCTAGATGTTTTCTCCTTAGCCTAACAATCAGGAACTACTACACATTACATATTAGAATCCTTTCAAAAAATGTTGGAACAATCCAATGGGAATTATATTGTTTTCATTTGAAAGATCTGAAGTAAGGAATAGTCACTGGCAGTTCAAAATTCACTATATGATAGAAGCTTAACATTTGCATCTCTTACTAGCTTTATCTACAAATCAGGACTGAATTACTCTCCCTGGTTAACATGCTGACAAATTGTTTTTATGACTCAAAAGTGGTTGCACTCATGAAAAAGTTTATGCTTTATATATCCTCCCTGTATTTATATAACTATCTCTGTATGTAATATATAACTAATAAAATATTGACATTTTGAAGGAATATGTCAAAATTTTGTAACCATTAAAATTGTTGCTATGCAATCAGGAGAAGAAAAAAAAATGAAAGGGATTAAAAAACACCTAGGAAAACTGTTTTATAGGTGAGTGTTTTGAAAATAAGTATTTCCATTTCCAGGATTATTTAGAGGTACATTTGATTTTAAATAGTCCCGACTGCTAATTTCCTGAAAGAACACGAAGCTTGAGATGCATGTCTTTGTGACAGGTTATGGTCCATTTATCAATTATGCGACATAAATAAGTCTCCGATGAGTGCAAAAACAAACCTCATTAGAAAGAGTTCTCCTAATGTAAATATCATAAGAAGATTCTAAATTGCAGAAATTGACCTGAAATAAAACATATTTTTAAAGAATGAAATCTTTTACCTCTGAGAAAGCAACTAAGCAACTCTGTACAAACCATTTCTCGTAGTATTATTTCTCTCTCTTTCGGGATGCATCTGTTAAAGTATTATTAGCTTTGGCATTTTCCAACCCCCTAGTGGTTGGTTTTGTCATGTTAATTCTGTTGCTAGAGAATGTGTGTGAAATGTTAACTACTTTCAGCACATACTCTTTCATTTATTCCTTTCTTGAGGTAAACAAATCAAGTAGTTTCAGTCTCTCTTCATGGGAAATTGCTCTGTGCCCTTGTTCTCACTAGCTCTCTCTGAATCTCTAATCCAAAGTCAAGTTCTCCTTTGAGGGAGAGAGAGCAGACCTGCATCGTCTCCAGTATTCTAAAGCCGTAATAACATTCTACACCCTGCATTCATGTAACCTGATTATTTGTTTGACTGAAACTGCTCACTGAGCTGTAGTTTCCACTGAGCTGCCTGCAATGATACCCAGGCCCTTTACTGAATTAATACCAAAAGATTATAACCTTATAAAGTGAAAGAATAAATCCATGTAGTCACTCTTCAGTATGTGTCTATCAACATATTCCTTCTTCATCCCTATTCACCTTCTTCAAGTGGTCGCTTTAATGTTTTTCAGAAGCTTCTCTGCACTTGTCTAATCAAAATGGCTTAAACATTCTACTGAGCTGTTTTCCATCTCTGAGCACCGTAAAGAGTTTATAACTTTGATCACTTAAAACATTTTAGGATTCTCATTAAGAATGTAAGTATCAGCACAATTATATTATTATTTTCCTATTAAACTTTGACTAGCTTCCATAAAAAATGGCATAACCATTTTCTCTGCAACTTTTTGGCGACAGAGATGATGTAATTCTTTACTTGAAAATGGTGGAATGAGTCTCAGTGAGTCTAGTTCAGTGATGACCAATTTCAGTAGGTTACAACCTATTGTTGAAGGACTTATTTACAAAATCTGTCAACCTCACTATTCTTTTTCATATTTGAACATATGTGAATTTTCACCATGGGAAAACTATTAAAATTTAGAAGAACATTATTCTCAACTGGGATGAAAAGTCAAAGTTTCAAAATTTTCAAAGGCTAATCTTCCTTTTTTCCAGTCAAAAGTATACTTTGACGTAAAAAAATATGCTTCAACAACCTTAAAACAATTTTTCCAATTTGAACTTTTCCATTTGTATAGGAGTTACTCCAGTTAACATTTTGAAAAGTCAAAATAGATAAGAAGTATTCAGCCAGATCTTCCCCATTTTTTTTCCCCCGCTGAGAAATTTTCCAAAGCAAGGCTTTGCCTATGAGAAAAGTGCTTTTTTAAAAAAATTTTGTCATCTCTTTCCTGTAACTGTATCCATTGTCTGATAGCAAAATGTGTTTTAGAGTTGTAACCCTGGATATATCAGTGTCAGAGCAGCTGCAGTCTGGAAACACCAGTGCTAATTCTGTCTTATAAAGGATGAGTTGAAGTTCAGTGACCGTCTCATTCAGCTTTGGAGCCTGGAAAGCTATGACAAACTCTCTTTGACAAGGCATTAATTCCTGTTGCTGTTATGACATGGCATCATATTCCCTCCAAAACACAAAAGTCACATGATTTCAGACTCAATATTCTCTACAGTATTTAAATTAAATGTGTATTAATTTACACATGTGTCCTGATCAGGATGTTCAAATTTCATTTCCACCGTAAGGTCTTCTATTAGTTATAACGAACTTACTAAATTTCCCTCCCCTCCTCTCTTTTGGCAGCACAATTTCTTTTGTCCAGTTCTCCTGACAGTTAGCCCCTTCTTGTGTAGAAGATGCCAGTGCACCTACTGGCAACAGTTTCTATAGCAGAGAGACTTGGTTGGCTTAAAACTTTGTGATGGCTGTCAACCCTAGTCTCCAGCAACATCTGCCTTGACTCTTAAATTATTGGGCGCTTTCAATTTGCGTGTAACAGTTAAAAGCCAAAGTTTGTAAATTAATCTCGATCCTATTGTAAATGAAATTTGACCCTTAGGGATAAAGAACAATTTCTTTGAGCAAGTAATGAATAAGCTTGCATTTGCCTACTTCTCATACACCTTTTATGCAACAAGTTGTCAAAGCAAGGAGATACTTTAAATATCAGACAGTCTTCAGAGTGTCCAAAGGAGAACCACAAAGATGATCAAAGGACTGGAGCACCTGTGCTGTGAGGAAAGACTGAAGAAATTAAGTCTTTTCACCCTGGAGAAGAGAATGCTCGGGGGAAGGGCCTCATCTAGATTTTCGGTACTTAAAAGGGTGACTGAAAAGGAAAGAAAGGCACTCTCTTCACAAGGAACCATAGGGAGAGAACAAGGGATGCCAGGTGTAACTTGCATTGTGTAATATAAAAAAGGAAATTTTTCACTGTGAGGAGAATTGACCACTGGAACAACCTGCCAAGAGATGTGGTGGAATCCTCATCACTGAAGAGTTCCAAGACATGACTGGGAAGGATGCTAAAGAAACTCATCTAGGCTCCCTTTTCCATTCAGATTTGACCAGATGATCTTTTGAGGTCCCTGTTATGAATGGATGATGTGGGTTTAAATAAGTCCCTGCCTTTTGCCCAGGCCTTTGGCAGCACGTAGTCTCTTGAGCAGCAGTTATTGAGGTGGCCAGCACCCCAAGACCCACTCTCATTCACCAGTTCTTTAATAATGGCTGATTTGGTCTATTATTGAATGAATTATTTATTAATAGACACAAAACTAACAGACATAAAACTTAAAACAGACTATTACTACACAGGGATGAGACAAAAAGGGAATACTAATATTATAAATGGTACCATTAAATTTACAGCTACCTAAGAAAGAGTATAACTTAGGATCCAATGTTTCTTACCACCAATTCTTGAAGGGGCAGTCATCTAATTCCTTTCTCTCAATTTCCAGAAAAATAACCGCAAGATCTGTGTCCAGACATTGGAAAGAAATCTTCTCACACATTCCCAAGGAGAGTGTAAGAGACTTCTGCCTCTGTGATAAACTGCAGTACTTTCATAGTGTTAAAACAGGCCTTTTGGTCGCCTACGTTTTTTATCTCTTCCCACATCTGTTAAGCTGGCAGACTTTTTGGCGCCAGGAGATGCCACCTGCTGGGCCTTGCCCTCCTGAGGTATCTCTCCTATCTGCACCAGCCATCTGTGGTGGGAGAGGGGTGATATGCCCTGCTACAGTCCCTTAGAACCTGGGCTGTTCTCTGGTATCAAACGTACCTGAGTGCCTCTCCTCATTTTTTGGTCTTTCATTTCCTTATAATACTGATTAATACTCAATTCAGATGAAGAAGATGATGTAGGTTTTTACTGAGCTAGTCACTCCATGACTGGCTTCTTAGTATGCATTTCTGAAGTACATGGTATCCAAACAGAAATCCAAATTATCATCATTATTTCTGAGCATATTGTTTCAATGATTAGCAGGGGTTCTGTAATCTTCGGATTTTTGATCTCAGTTAGCTGGACTGCACACAAAGCTTAACCTTTCACAAAGGTTTCAAAATTGTATCCTATTTGAGTGAGATTATATTCTACAAAGGGTGCTTTGTGTCATAGGGTATATGTAACTTTCTAAAGCCTGTTTTGCATAAAACAAGAGAATACATAAACCCACCTGTTTTCCTATTTCGGCTTCTAGGAGGGATAACATGAGCTGCAGCTTTATGGGAACCTCTAAGGGGACTTTAGCTTTTCTTGCTTTTCACTTTACCTGTTATTAATCCTCTTTCCTGCATACCTGCCACCAGTGAAAAATCAGATGATCTCAGTGTTTGCATAGCACTATGGCATTTGACATCTTCAAAGCTATGATATAATGTCTGAAAGTGGGTCCATGTATTTATGTGTGGTGTATCCTATTCCATACTCTGTCCCCATATTTTGTGGTCTTGAAGTCATCCCTATAATATGATTCCACTTAGGAAACAGAATCATCTTCTATGATGGGAAGTGACTGTGGCACCTAACTCATGAAAGAGCTACTACTTCCTGCATTCCTGGGGAAATCCCATTCCTATTCCTAGAGAAGCTCTGTAGATGTAAGGCATTTGAGTATTAGCATAGTTGCAGAAAAATTAAAAACTGAAAGAGTCAAGGTTCCAAACACTGAATTTTTTACAGCAACCAACTCTTTCAATAAGTATTTTGTAGTTTCCTTTAGAAATTACTTCAGGTGGAAAACTTCTTTAGTATTTACAATGAAGTATCAGAGGAACACTTTGTACTTTGCTCAGAGAACAAATCCAGTCTAATGATAGTATTGACTATCTACTTCAAACTCCAATTATTATATCTCTTAAAGCAGAACTGAAAAACTATGACTCAGGCTAGCAATCAGAACTGATTTAAATTTTAGGGGTATAGCTTTGGTGATCTTCTATGTCTTAACTTGCCTCATGTCGTGGTTTAAGCTGGCTAAGTGCCAAGCCCCACAAAATCTGTTATTTTTCATAAGGGGAAAAAAGATTATATTGAGGAAAACTGGAAAACTGTGAGGCAAAACAAGCACACGCTTGAGCTATTACAATATAAAGAAAGTTTATTACTAACAGAATTAAAGGTAAAAAGAAATAATAAGAAATTAAACCTGAACTCCCCTCTCTTCCAGCACCCCCCTCCTTTTACTCAACTTGCACAAAGGATAGCAAAACATGGGATTTGGTCAGCGTTGCCGTTCTTAAAAGTCTCTGCAATATTTAAGGAAAAAGAGTTTCTTCTGATTTAATGTGGTTTCCAAATTGTCACTAGCAACAGTCCCGCCTGAAATATGCAGCAGTGAAAAACATCTCTCCCATGAAAATCTCACAGCCTATTTACACTGCAGTCATAGACATAGGGTTTTAGTTGTTTTAAGGATGAGTTATTCTGGTCTGAAAACAAAGGCTCTCTTCTTCAAAATAATCTCTAAAAGCCTTTCACTGCTTCTGTATAGCCTGGCATAGGCATTTCTCATATCTTCACAAGCTGCACGTGAATTCCTCATCTCCCCATGTACTTCAAATGGATTTAAAAGAGACATACAATTTGCAATACTACAGTTTTTACCACGGCCCGCAGAAAGCATTTTTAAGCTACGCGCGAAAAAAGCGCCTCCGCCTGTTTTTCCCCGCTGCCATTTTTAGCTTCGTCCCATGTGACCTACTTTCTCTTTCTTTCCTGACAGCCTTTCTTTGGAGCCGCCATGTTCTTCTCCTCATGTGACTTGCTTTACTTTTCTTTCTTAGTGGCTTAGGAGGTGTCCTCAAAGGCTACGCACGTCATTCCTTTTGACGCGGCGCAAGTTGTGCCAGCCAGGGGAGAGGGCTCCATAGTGGAGGAGAGGGGAACCCGCTGGTCCCCAGAGGCCGCACCAGGTGGTTTTAGCTGTGTGGCAGTCACGGCTGCTTTTAGCTGCCTGCAGGTCCGGGATGGTTTCCCCACAGCGACCCGGGGTCCATTCCACCGGGCCGGGAGAGAGGAAGGGGAAAGGGGGCCAGAGGCCCAGAGGGCTCCCCCCACCTCCCGGCAGGCGAGCTGGAACAAAAGGGATCTTCCCGTGCTTGTGCTGCCTTTAAATATGCAATCGCGAGAGGCGTCACTGATGTAAAAGCTTGTCCATCAACTCGCTACACCTCAGCACCAAACAGTGTGTAAAGGTCTGCTTCGGTTTGGAAAACTTCTGTATCTGTTCTTGTGCAACCAACTTCTGCCTCTGCTAAGAGACTGAATGTTGCCTTAAAAATAGCATTGATAAACACCAATTAATAATTTTAATGGCAAGTTTGTGTGTACAGCCTTTCTAAAGTGGGCGTAAACAATGACACAATGTTGTGTCTGCTCTAAATGTACATCAGGAACTTTTGCCCAGCATGTTCTCTCTTCTCAGTCTAAAATGAAGAAATAGAAGATAGTTCTCCAATTTTTATAATCTTTTGAATTTCTACTTGTCTGTATCTTTTACTGCATAAATTGTCAATCCGCTTCAGATTAGTGATTTATTGGGGTTTTTTGTTTGATTTCAAATATCACTGAAAAATAGACACTCCTTCCCTGCATTTGCTTTTTTTTCCTGTCTTTTTTTCTGTTCCAGCAGTTGAAAATTAAGATCCTAATTTGAATCCTCTGCATGATAGCATGTTGCAGTTGCACAGTCAGATTGACCTATATGGCAGCAGGATTTTCTCTACGAAACCAAGTAACAGGATGCTTGACCCCCATTTTCCCCACCGCTTTTCAAGTTCCCAAACAGCAGAGAAAGCAGAGTTAATTGCTCTGTGCAATTTCTAGAGCAACAGCCGTAAACTGTTCAAACATGGTAAAAATAATTAAGCCTGCTTCAGTGGTGAATAAAGATTGAACATTGAGAAGCTTTAATGGAAATCCAAGTTCCTACTGAGGTGTGCTGATTACTACATTCACATTCTTGCTTTACTTGAGGCATGCTTTAGATTTAACTGAAGATATTTTATTAGACTTTCAATCTTAGGTCACGTCATTACTATTTCACATAGTTCAGTTTGCCTAGAGGAAACTAAGCGTTGGTTTTTATTAATGAAGTAGAAAAACGTAATTGAAACACTTCAAAGAGAAAAGGAAATAAAAGTAGACTGGACTGCTACAGTCAGTCTTTTGTAATGATCTCAACTGTTAAGAACAGGACTGTACCACTAATGATTTGGTGGTTTTGAATTGTAAATATAACCCATTTTTAGCCAAATATTTTAAATCAAAATAATGATAAAAATCTAGGCTGATGTCAAGAGAAAAAACCAAATTTGGTCAAAGATTATAAACCAAGGCCTGAGTCCTGTATTATCTTGTCCATCAAAACTATTCCCTTTTTGTTATTTTGGGAGCACTTTTGAAACGGAATTGTAGGATTTTACTCAAGGCAACGTTTTTGTAAGTGACAATTGACTGATATACAGAGATGTGAAATTAAATGCTCCATAGGGGAATAGCTTGCAAAACGAATAGAAGCACAAGGAAAAGCCTAGGAGGAAAATTTGACAGATGCTTACTCCAAATTGCGATTTTTATTTTCCCCAATCTGTAGCTTTGTATCAATAGGCTTTCCCTTCTAGGGGAAACCTGCCTTCTGCAGAGCCCAGACTACAAGCTAGATGTGGTTGTATTTGTCTGCTCATGCTCACATCCCGATACTCTATCTCAGAGACCATGCTTTTTCTGCTTCTGCTCACTCTTTATCACCTTTGTTCAGCTTTCCTCTGCTTCTCTCTTCTTCAGAAGCACCTGAATAAACCAGTAAAGGAGTCAATTTGTAGTGAAAGCATATGAACAACTAGAATGTCTCTGTTGCCCAAGCATTAGCTCTGAACATAATGTTTTGTTTACAGTCAAAAATGCATCTTCATTCCACTGAAAATAGTATCAAAATTCCTAGTTGGTCTGGTATTGAGTGGAAAAAAAACAAAACAAACTCCTGTTAAACATTTTTGTAGTGGTTTGGGAAACATTGAGTTAAACAGACCTGTTTAAACCCAACTGAGGATCTAATACTATGCCAGTAATTTTCTAGGAGTCCTCTACATGGGACAGTTGCTATTCTAAAAGCAATCATAGCACAAACAAGGGCAAGAGTACACACAAAAGGGTTATTAACTGTCATTCATGAAAGTGTTGCAGTTCTGAAACCCCCCATAAGCACTTTTAATACCTTCTCTGAAAACGAGATGTAAATAAACAACAAATAGAAACCACATATTCATCCTATAGAGTACAGGTGAACTCAAATGCATATGCAAGTACTTTACAAAATTTAGGGCCTGATATGTACTCTTCATTGTAAATTGTGTTTGTTTATTAATTTAGGCCTGCATGCTCTTGTTTGTGCTGTTCCTTTGTCTCCACTAAGTTTACCTATCAAGCTAGCCCTTGGGGGGAAAAAACCCTGAAAATTAACTAACAAATATCATTTCATAATCAGAGAAGCCATTTCATTTTGTCCAGAAAATTCAATAACTATGTTAGCTGGAATATACTAGCAGACTTGTTTGAAGTCATGATTTTAGGGTTGCTCAACATTACGCCCCCCAAAAATTCCCTCCCCCATCAAAATGCCATGCATTTAATGTTCTGGTTTACCACACAGATATTATTTTTTTCCTTCAAAAGCAGTTATTATGATTTATTATACCTAAAACTATGGAGCACTACAAACTCAAATGCTCTGAATTTCTGTGTATTAAAAAGCCACATGGCATTTTTGTCAGCAGTGATTATTGTCCATGAATGCATGATACTCACTTTCCTAAATTATGTCAACCAATTTAGCTCTTAAATAAATTACTCATGAAGCTCCACTGGAGATTTGGACTGCCTACCTACTGTCATTACATATACATCCATTTCACACTTTGGTGGAGCTATGGTCATACAGCTTATAACTATGAAATATTATAAGCTGTATATAGCAAGAAGAGTGTAACCTGTTCTTTGTTTATCTTATTGGTCTTACCCAAGAATCAAAAAAATCATGCTATAGTTTTGGAACTGCAAATATGTGTCCCCTTAACATAGCTCCAGTCAGGCCAATCAGAAGCAAAAGACCTGTGCAATATCTTTTGTTCAAAGAACATCAAAGACATTCTAGGTCTTAAAAATATGAAAACACAGAAAAGAAAAATAAAATAAGGACTGCATTTTTGCCCTTCACCATTTGCACAATCCTTTTCATTTTTTAAATAATTTTATTTTTAAAGAAGCCTTCTGGTTTCTTTGAGAAACCTGTTTTGCAACTTTCAGATGAAAACAGTACTTGTCCATATTAATAGTACCTGAGAAGACTTTAAAAATTAAAATCATGTCTTAGCATCTATACTGACTAATGTAGGCTTACAAGAACTGTTGATTACCCAGTTGCTTCAAAGTAAAAATTAGAAGCTATAAAATTCCAACATTCATTTAACAACTGATTAGATACTATTCTACGTTAACAGAAAAAGACGGAGAAAATAGTCAAAGAGTGTGGTGAATATGCAAGGGAATTTATTATTAATATGAAATGACAGAACAAAACATTTCAGAAATTTCAGTCTAGTTCAGAAAGGAGAATCAAAGGGAGGGAATTGAATACAACAGAAGTAAATTAGAACTGCAAGAAAAAAAATGATTACACAATAAATGGAAGAATTTTATAGATCTGAATTTCAGTCCAAGGGGATATCTACTGAGGTAACTGAGGAAGCTTAAATTGCAGTAAGACAACTCACATGGAATAAAATAAAAGTGAATTTAATGGTACAGGAGCCCAGGAACAGTCTTAGCTGGATTATAAAAATGATCCAGTTGTAATATTTATTTAGTTAATTCCACTAAACCTTTCATTCTTTTCAGTTAGATTACTTTCTTTTCCCAGAGTCCCAGCTTACCATGTTTTAGTGATGGATTAAAAATATAAAGGAATCAAGTGAGAAATAAAATCAGGAAGACTGGTGTTATTTTCCATTTGAACAGCTAGTACAGCCCCACAAACCGAATAGCTGGAGATCTTGTGTGACGGGTAATGATTTTCAGGAACAGAATCATTCACATCAGATATAGAATACCTGCTTCATGAACATAAAATTAAACAGGAAGATAAATTGTTTACAATGAAAATTTAAATAGTCTATGCAGTCTTGAGGCAGAGTTGGATTAATTCAGTCCCTGTGCAACAGTCAGCACTGTCGAGTAACTAATATAAATGGTAGGCCCACAACAAAGGAATTTCAGTTCTTGCTAAGCTTTGAAACACAAATTTAATCAGTTTTACTACCACTGAAGTCTGTATTTGTACAATTTACTTGCTGTCTGACACAGTATATTGAAAGCAAGAGAGACAGTCAATAGGAAATAAAAAGGCACATTGAGTTACAAAGGCATGTTGTCCAAATTTAGTCTGCAGTGCCCAATACTGCCTTTGCAGAGCACAGTCAAGTGGGGCAGCTCACATTTTAATTAGCTGAACTTTTTTGATTTGCAGAAAATGATCATAATTAGTTAATTTAAGAGTTGCCTTATCAGGTGTGGTTCAAGATGCAATGTTTCAACTGAGAAATTATATTGGGTTTTGTTTGTCTTGGGACATAATAAAATATCCACCTTCACTTACTGATGCAACAAACATTGTATCTCAATATTTTAGTAAATATTGACTTAATAAAAGAGACCTAGAAAATTAGCTCATTTTGATTACATTAGTTCAAATTATATTGTCATACAACAGCAAATCTAATGTAATACTATAGATATTAATCTAAATATCCAAAGCTCTTAATATTCCCTATCAAATAATTTATTAAACATAAGTAGATTTGAAATGAAAATATAAGAAATATAAGAAAATATTTCATAAGAAATGAAATATTTACTTCAGAGAGTTTTTTAGTCACAGATTTCACTGTGTTCCTGATATCACTGAAACAAAAAAATTTGATTCATTTTCTCATTCAGGGTGAATAAGGGCTCACCTTAGAGTTTATGCAGCTGTGATGATACCTGTGATGTACCTGCTGCATGTAGCACAGAGTAACAGCATCTTCACCAGAAACACAAGAATTGATATGGGATGTACTCCAGATTTTTTCATCTTTTTTTCATTACAGTCAGCAGAACAAATTGCATGAAGGGTTGACATCACTCCACTGCAAAATGAGCCCTGTTAACTTAAAACTCTGAGGTAACGTAATTCTTACAGCTTAAAGGTTTCTGTTCACCATGTTGGATTTTTGTAGAAGCGCATGAGAAGTTCTCACACAGCCTACTTGCATTGCCTGAGAGCTGAAAAAAAAAAAAAAGTGATGGTGGGAAATGTCATATAATGCAATTACATGTCATTTAATATTATGTGACCACAGTCTGCTTTTCAGGGCATGTGACTGTGTCTCCTTCCCAAACACTTAACCAGCACCATTAAAGAATTGAATTACGTAAGAAGAGAGCATTTTGCAACTAGCAAATGATATTTGAAGGTAATGGTATTTAAAAGGATTTCCTCCCTTGCAAAAGCCATGATGAAATTCTCTGAGAACTATTTCTATCCAATTGTTAGTTGCAAAATCTTAACATATTCATTTTGAGGTTATGTGGTAAAAAAATGCAGATAATTTTAAAATAAAAAGATATAATTTTTTCTATCCATTCAGGGTGATTACTGGTAGGGGGTTTGTCAAGGATATGAGTGCTGAAGGGTAAACTAATTCCAGGCATCATCACAAGGAGAGATGGAGAAACACCTTGCAGAAATAAAACAGTAAATTTCCATGGGCAGCCTTTCAAATGCTTTATAAAAATGACCCATTGAGAAACTACTGTGCTACTTCATCATCATCTATGGGACTAGAAAATTATGTTTCCATCAAACACTTGCAGTAGAATAAAGTTATTTTAATAAAGAATTATAACAGAATCAATGCCTCCAGCTTTAAAAGTAATTACTGGATTTTCTTTATATCTTACCCTGAAATTTCTTATTTTGTGACAGCATTCTTTTTTACTTTCATATTACTTCTGAAATATTGCAGTTTATAATGCAGCATAATTAACTACACAAAGCAAATTTAAAATACTGTCCTAATTTTCTAGTCAACTCAGTGATGATTGTGAAACAGCTGTTGTGAGTGTATTGAAACTTTTTAGCCATGTTTCCATACTCAAAATATGAGTTATATCCCTCCTTTTTAATAGGTAGAGTCACTCTCTTTAACTTCAAACTGCACAAAAACCTGAAAGGTATAAATGATTTTTACAGATAGTCCAAGCTCTGATAATTTTGAGGAATAGACACAAAAATTAGTCTTACAGAAGAGCTGCTATGTTTGTGTGCCACCAAATTATCCGAACGACAGATTTTAAAAAAAAAAGAGGGTACTAAGGTTCAAATATCAGACATTTTCTTGGGAAATTCTCTCAACAATAGCATATTTTTATGCTATTTTCCTAAATTGAATCCTTTCAATTGCTTGGAATTATTTGAAAAATAATTTGAACAAGCTTAAAAGTGCATGCTTCAGTAATTAAGTTGTTTTTTCTGGGGGACCAGTTTTGCGCCAGTCAATGCAGACTTTATAGCTTAGTCTTTCCTCTATGACTTGAAATATTACTTTTTTCTGTTTTTTCAGCACATTTTTGGGTGCTGTCTCCATTATTCTTTCATAATTCAATAAAGAACTTCCCACAAGCTTAGACATACTCTTCTTGGATCTTTAAAATTCATCTCCTCCAGAATGCATATTTGAACTACATAGATGTGTGTTGGGTTCTGAACTCTAAGTCTCAGAATTGGGCACGGTTTTTTTTAGATGGCCTCAGAACAAAACAAAGTCAGACAAAACACAGGCCCACATACAGACATACATTCAAACATATATACATACATAATCTATATCAGCTTCCTTTCTGAGTAGATTTTTCCCCTAAGGAATTCCCACTTCATTTTCTTCCTTCTTCCTGGATGTAAGAAATATGGAGAAACTACTATGGTTTTGAGAGTCCTGGTTCATCTTGTTTCCTCTCTGAAATGACTGATGAACAGCTCACAGCACTGCAAACACTTTTAGTTGTTCTTAGTTTTTTCCTGGGAAATCTTCTACTTTCTAAAGACTTACTCCCTCACACAGACAGAGATTTTTCTAGTTTCTGACCTTGCTGTTCAGATAGTATTCTGGTGCTGCAATTTTACATCTACCAACGACCTCAATATTGATGATTTATTTCAGCTGTAACACTGATTATGTCTCTAGAGTGTTCTGTCTTCCCAATGAAAATTTTGTACAAATTAGAAATGAAGTAGTGACTCTTCATAAAGACAAGATTGTAAGATGTATTAAAATAGATAGGAGAGGAGTAGCAGCCTCATTCCATAGACCAAGAACAACAACAGAGAAATAATTAAATATAAGGAACAGCTTATAAGGTGGTTTCAAGAACAACAGCTTTAACAGCAGTTGATTCAGGTACTTATTTACCAAGTGCCCCTACCCATGCTACAGGCAGTTACTGCCCTGTGTTTACCAGAGGTGTGCTCAGATCCATCTGCCAAGCAACCTTTCTAACACAAGAATGAATGATCTGTGGGACTCTAAAAAAACCTCTGGAAATCTGTAGAACTTTGAAATCCTACCATCCCGTAGACTACGTATGAGGGAACTACCTTTTTTCTTTTCTCATTTATTTTGTAGATGGACTGAATGTACTTTACCCTTATTAGTGTTGTGATTTACAGTCTTCTAGGGAAGCACAGGGAATTAGGTAATGCAGATGCAGCTGTCACTGGCCAACTGGAAAGTAACTAGAAGAAAGATATTTCGCCTGCTGTCATTCAGATGTGCCTACCTCCATGCAGACAAAAGAATTCTTATGCCACTGTCTTTCTGTGGACTCTTGGCTATGTCCTTGAAGTATACTGTCTGAATAGTTAGATCTGGGATAATGGCTTGCTCCTCCAGCTGTGAAATCTCAGGTCAGGAGCACTTTCTTTGATTCTGTAATCCTTGGAGATCACATACATGTTATGGAGAAATAATTTCTAGAGGCAATAAAGAAATTAAAACAGACAGCAGTGAAAGACTTCGAGAGTGGGATCAGAGGAAAGATTGCAAAGTCATGTACTTTGTAAGCATTGTCATATAATTGACAATTATATGTCAATATACAATTTTGTAGATAAAGGACTGAGCTGTTGACAACGGTTGTAGGAACAACCAATTTCTCATAGAAAACATGAAGTGAAGACATAACTTTTAATTACTGATAAATCCAACACACAGAAGTGACTTTAGTAGTATCTAAGGAATTACCCTTCTTTGCCCAGCAATAAGTCCATGCGCTGCTTTTTTTCTGGCACCGAGTTAATTTTCTTCCTAGTAGCTGATATGGGGCTATGTTTTGGTCTGGTGCTGGAAACAGTGTAGATAAACCAGGGAAGTTTCTGTTACTGCTGAGCAGCACTTGCACAGAGTCGAAGACTTTTCCTGCTACTCAACTGCCCCCACCAACAACAAGAAGGCTGGAGATGAATCAGAAGCTGAGAGAGGACAGAGCTGGGACAGCTAACTCTTACTGACCAAAGGGATATTCCATAACATGTGACATCATGCTCAGTATATAAAGCTGGGGAAGAAGAAGGAAATGGGGGACAACTGGAGTGATGGCACTTGTCTTTCCAAGTCATTATACATGATGGAGTCCTCCTCTCCCAGAGATGGCCGAACACACACCCATGGGAAAGATGGAGCATGTGGACTAATTAGCATTAGAAGTGAGGGAATCATTTAACCAATATAGTAAGGGAACTGTGTAGCCAATGAGCATTAATTACTGTGTTTGCTAAGATGTATAAATAGTAAAAAGTTTTGAACAACCCACCCAAGGACTGCCGCTGGATCCAAAGGCGGTGCTTGCTTGATCTATCAACCTCAACTTTATTGTTAAATAAAATCCCTAATATTGACTTCAGCATATGTTCTATTTTGTACCTTAATTTCAGCAGGGGCATGTCTCACCAATTGGATCTTAACAAAAGGACATATCTAAAGGATGGCAAAAAGCACAGCAGTCAGTACTTGTATGGCCTTTTCTATAAAAAGCTTTCAAAATTATTCTGAAGAGTTTAATATCATCTGGTTTTGTTTATAAACAGGAAATTTTTGCAAAGCAATTTTTGTGCAGGTATTCTGCTCTTGCTCTTTCTGACTCATCAATCTTCTGATTCTTCTGATTATGGTGGTGAACTTATTAACATGTGGTGCTTAGAATTGAAATTCTAGCCTGATTCTTTTTTTTCCCCATGCTAATTAACCTACCTCTAAAGCTACAGTTCATACTGCAGAAAAAAAAAAAATCCAGAGATGTGATGAAGTGTTTACACAGAGAAATATGAAAAAGCTGATTTTGCTACTGCTTTACAAAATTATTTAAACAAAGGTCTAAAGTTCTTCAAATTTTAGGATGAGTAAAAACTCTCATCCTAAGCTTGGCTCTAAAACTTTAATTTCCTTTATCCTTTTCTTAAAAGAACTGTCCAAAGTCAAGCCCCTACACTACACTTGCACTCTGAAGTTCATTTTCAGTTCATCCTTGACTTGACCAGTAATGAAGACCACATTCCTCTTTAGTCTGTTCATTTCTTTTATCTAGGCCAGAATGAACATGTCACATTATAAATGTTTTAGAAACTTTGTTTTCTGACCCTGATGGCCTACAGTTTTTCTTAGTTTTGAGGTGATCACTTAGATGTAGCAAATAGACTCTTATCTTTCACAAGGCTGTTATTATATGACCTATATCACAAAAATAATTTGGCATATGCAAAAAACTTCAGTGAAACATTAAGCCAAATGTTAGAAGCAGGAAAGAATACTGAAATATAAAACCCTAGGTAAGATATAATGAAATACAAATCTCAAAACGAAAAAAAACCCCAACTACATGTTTAGAAAAGCTGCGGTGTTCAAAAGCAGACAGTGTATATACTGAAAACTGTCAGTACTGCTTTATCCCAGTGAAGTAGTAAGTGCTATTTTCTTTGACAATGAAGAATAAAGATGAATCTGTGGAGCAGTCATGAAAAGATTCCTCATCCTTTGAAACCTTCCCTAGATCTTTAAACATGAAATCAGTCTTCATTATATCATATATATATATGATAACCTAATTTGGTTAGGTCCTTAGGAGTACCTCCTTTTCCAACAAACTGGAACCACTGGTAGGTAATTTCTCCACCAAGGCCAGTAAAGTTGTACAATCACGAAAATCAGAATAGACCCACCCCAAAATATTGATTCCTCCCTCCTCAACATTACTTTTAAATTCTTATAATTTGCCTCTTTTGCTTTTTTTTCTGAAAGGGGGTATATGATCCAAGAATTATCATCAGATTGTTGCTAACACTACCCTCTCACAAGCCCGTGTCATCAGTAGATATGACCAGTAACCACAGTTTATGGATGGCTGGAAACCCCTTATTGAGAGGGAAATGTGGTCTTTAGCCAGTATGATTTTGGTAAAAGCTGTAACTGACATTTTCACAACTGAAAATGGTCATAGCTCCATGTGATACAAACTATATTCTACATTGCAGTTCAGATAATTATTCCTGAAGATCAAACCAACATACAGAAATCTGAGAGAGTTCCCCAGTGTGCTACCTGCAAACTTAATTTTTCACTGAAGCAGAACAGATGGATGCAGTTTAACAGAAAGGGTGGGTTTTTTCATTTTCTGTGTCTCACAAAATTGTTGTGATAATATCTACCCCACATCATTTACTGATCAAGATTCACTGTCGCAGCGGTGTGGGGTTTGCCAGATGGTGAGATGCTGCAACCTTCCCGAAAGCGCCTCTGAAATGAACCCGCTTCTGCGCTGGTTCAACAGACACTCACACATTCACACACACACCGGCTAGCTTCAACAAACCTACGGCAAAGAGACGGGAAGGACTCCCATATAGAGTTCCACGAGTGAGGTTTATTTCAACTACACACATAAAGGTTTCCAGGCACAAGTGCAGAACAATGGGGGGCAGTCTGGGTTTTTATACAAGGGTGGGGAGAGCATCGGGGACCAATGATCTGAGGGCATAGGGGCAGTACACAGGCAGGGCCAGGGTAAGGGAACCAATAGAGAAACTCTGACAGGCAGTCAGAGGCCAATGGGACAGGGGCCAATGGGAGAATGAGGAGGGGGGAACTTTCTGGAGCAGAGTAGAACAGGGCAGAAAAGGAGCAGGGAAACCAATAGGCCAGTCGGGGGAGCAGAACTGTGGTACATTAGCATAGTAGAACAAAGCATCCTCGGGGATGCCTTCTGTCACCCTAACCTGGGGAGATCTCTCAGGGTCTGTCCCTTTAGTGGACTCTCTCATTTCCTGATTGGGATGCTCACTGGCTCCCACAATTTATATAAACTCTCAGGGAGCCTGTAAAACTTAGAGTGTAGCAATATGTGCTAATAGTTTTCTAAATTATTATGTATTATATTCAAGATGATTCAAGAAATTTCTAAAACTCTTAATGTGAATTCACTTAATTTTGAGAGTTCAGCAGAATAATACCTTTTGGATCCTGAAGAAAAAAAATTAAGCACTGCACAAATTTCTTACTTTATTATCAGTAAATGAAACAATTTTAGACTCCTGATCTCCCAGCTAACATAGCAACCTCACAGTGGCACACACCTAAGATGGTCATACCCATGCTTGTCTTTGTTTTTTTAGTAAAATAACCATAGTAACTGTCTTCTCTTTTGGGGAAAGACACCTTAGGAAGACTTTTAAAACTCAGAGATACAGGTCTATGGCCATAAATAGATCTTTTTCTTTCATGGAATTGTGGTGGTCTGATTGATTTTTTGGTTGGTTGGTTGGTTGGTTTTGTTTTGTTGTTTTTTTTTTTTTGTTAGCTCTGTCTAAATGTACGTAAAAAGTAGACTACTCATGTGTGTTTCCCTTCTCCAAAAAGATTTGACCCAATCCCTAATCTCCAAGGCAGAAGAATTCAGATTTCCTTATTCTTCTGAGCCTTAGGCTCGTTCTGGAGCTTCATGTTCAGGCAAAGGGTGAGAGATTCAATTAGCTTGTGATCCTTCTCTGAGGTAAACCTCAAATCTCCATGAACAAGAGCTGTATAGTTAAGATTTAAGTGTTTTCCTAGCATATGTCTTTATCAAATATCAGCGACTATTTTATCTTGTCATTTCGGGATATGATTTATAATCATAATGGTTACAAAACAGATTAGCAGTAATAAAAATAGAGTGGTAGTTGAGATAGGACTCTGAAATACATTCCAAGCACTGCATTGTAGACTAATTGCCATCAATATTTATTTCTTCTGCCCACATTTTTGTTGTGATTAGTGACATTGCATAGAAATTGAATATTTACTTTCATTGGTACTTAATTGTTGGGAAAAAGTTTCCTATGACAGAACAGCGGTCTGAAACATCATGACAATATCTAAGTGACTTCTTATATTAGAGAATTACAGCAGATAAAAACATCCAGACAACTATTTATCAGTATGAATTTTTATTTAAGACCCTGCCTGCACTGTGTTTTATGACTTCTGTTGTGGTAGCATAGACAGTGCTGATTTTATGATTCTGAAATAAGCGTATTTCCTTTCAGTGGGGAAGCAGGTATGCAGACATACACTTTTACTTCTTACAAAAACAAAATTCCAACTTTCCTTCTAGAAAGATCACAGCAGACCCTTAACCAGGAAAATGCTATATTTTTCACTTTCTGCAGATTACGTAGTACATAGAACAGATGTTCTTGAATCCAAGACCATAATCGTGGTTGGAGACAGTCAGTATGCAACTGAGGCTGTAAATCCCATGTATTTTTCTGCCACAGTCAGTGCAGTACATAGACTTAATACACACAGAAATCGTAAATCATATACAACTACTGTGGATTTGGTGTTGGACTGAGTTCAGCAGAAACATTTCATATTATCCTCCACTTTGTCAATTTTCCTGCAGGCATAAAAAAACTGAATTCAAAGAGAATTAATTAATGTGCTCTGATGTTATAGAATAATCATTAATAAATCTACTTTTCATTCCATATTTCAGCCTATGAGCACATCTAGAAGACCAAATCAATAGATGCTTAAATGTGGATGCTAGTAATGATAAAAGTAGATTAAAATTTCTCAGTTCCTTAACTAAAGGCACAAAGCCTCAAGAAATACAACTGTTTGAAATTTTTGGCTGTGTATCATGCATTTAACACCTGGATGAATGAATTCACATCACTTGAATGTGAATTCATGTCCCTCAGCTGTCTAGACCAATGGCCATCTGTTGGCATGACAGGACATGCTCACCAGGTTGGGCCATTGCTTGAGGACAGATATGTCATGAAGTGGCTGGTTTAGATGTGTAGCCTTTAAAATACTTTAAATATCTTCCTTATGCACAAAGGCCTTAGAGTTGAATGTCATAATTCACTAAATCATATCCTTTAAACCTACATGCCACAGAAAGAAAATATATTCAGAAGCAGAAATAAGGAATGTGAAGGAGCAGCTGTGGCTATTAGTAACCTCAACCAACTTGAAGGTTAGGAAACCAAAAAGTCCCAAGGAGGTTATAAACATAAATTGGAAGGTCATCTCTACAGCAGCCTGTAGTGTCAGAGGGACTAAACAAATTACGGAGAAATGTTTCTGTTTGAATGTAATGAAAACAAATAGCATTGCTATTATAAGCAGGCACCACTGAAATAGTTTGGTTGCCTGCAGTGTCCATAGTTGAGCACCTTGACCAGAGAAAGGTGAATCCAGGTAGACACAGCTGTACAGAAGGGTTACCAGAAGCATGGGTAGAGGCATCTAGAATATGTTGTTTTGTGTATTATCCCACTTCTTACTTGTGCCTTTTCATTTTCTGTTTTCTGTGTGAAAACTTTTAAGAGGTCTTTGTGGAGCTGAGGTTTGTACTCATTCAGAAAAAGTCCGTGCTCTTTACTTCTCCTAGATTCTTAAGAACACCCTGTGTTAGATGCATCCTAATAGCCATGCAGAAAAAAACAACATACCAATCCTTGGATAACCTTGTATGCAGGAGGACAAAGTAGTTTCAAGTTTTCTTGGCATTTCACCCTGCTTTAATTTGCACGTAACTTCATCCGTTTTTCAATAATTTGCCCCAACCTTCTTCATGCCATGTGTCTGCCTCTGGCTGAATTTTTTCCCTGCTCTGATGATTGAGCCAAAACTTTTAATCGACTTTCAAGAATAAGAGGAAGGAAAAAAAACCCCAATGGGTTAAGCAAAAGATCTGGAAGTGCAAGGAATAAGGAGGATCAGAAGTAAAGAACAACTTAGCTCCTTGCTGCTACGCTGCAATTCATCATGTTGGACTCTAGGGTTTGAAATCACTAAGACATATCAAGTGGCAAATATTTCTCAAAAAAAAGCAGTTATCTGTTTGGGAAGATGGTACCAGTTCCACCCCTTTTTAGCTATACTCAATGACTACAGTACCTACTGAGAGGTTGAATCACAGATTCTGCATTACACCTTCCAAACAGTGTATTACTGAGGTTTTTTGTGACATGGTGCACTTTCAAGTGGAGATGAGTCACACAGACTTGTAGCTGATGCGTAGCACACTGCTACTACAAATAAGCATCATCTGCACTAAACACACTAGAGGGTCAAAGGTAAAAGGATAGGTAATCATACATTTAGAAAGTATCATGGCCTTGTATAGCAAAGAAAAATTAAGACTAGTGAACCACCTTCATATGCTTTTACCAAAGGCTTTGAAACTGAACAGCTGCCTAAATTGAAACACAAAGCACAATGAGAGTAAAAATACCTGTAATTACCGTAAGCTTCATCTTTAGGGAAAAAGGAAGTTGTGAGTATATTTTCTCATACTTTCAATCTAACCTTTTTCACTGAAAAAAGAATAAGGTGAATTGCTGATTAGTCTGTAAAGTAATGCCATGTAGAGAGAATCTTTCCAGCACATAATGCCTTTTGCTTTAAATGTTGGATTTCCTGCATTTCCCAGAATGAATTGATCAGTTCTGCTTTCAGATGAGTGTCCTAAAAAGTCTTCTAACCTAACAATTCCACTAAGTATGCATTTAGCCACCACATATACAATATAAAATGCAATATTCTCTCAAAACAAGAGAGCTTTTTTTTGTGTTCTGCACATGAGCGAAAAGTGAATCAACTGATACCTGGCAACAGCATCATAAGAATGTCATTATGGTGCTGGAGGTGGATTAGTAGAGAAGATGTTGCCTGGCTATGAAGGCAAATGAACAGGAATGACACAAAAATATTTTTAAACATTTGAAGAAGTTAAATTTTTACTACAGCATCAGCCAGGCACCATTATTTTTCAGTAAACTCTACTAAAATTTGAACTGTTAATTATCGTCAGGATTTTGAATCCCATGAAACTTACATTTGCTTGCTGTTAAAGTTATTATTCTAGTTCTATTCAAATTCTTCTGTGAAGTGATATCTCCTACAGAGTAAGCCTGTTCATTTGATCTTTAGAAACCTTTGGTTTTTTCACTCGATATATAATTTTTAAGCCTTTCCAAGCTGAAACATATAATATATGAGACATAATTAAAATGTTTCTGTCGGGTGCAGACAATACACTTGCTTTAACATTTCTAGGCTGATCAGCCCTTGAGTACTGCTTTTTATTATTTCCAGTGTTGTATCCCAGGCCTTGCCAGTCTGATGACTCAAAGTGCCAGATTGAATTTAGTGGTAGACTGTGTGGGATGTAGAGTTACTTTACAGGATTTGTGCCTTATTAACATAGTAATTTCATAAGCTGAAACCCACAGATCTCTTACTATGCATGGGCTATAGAGCACTCTACAAATACACAGAATGTAAATATGATATTAAATTATGTATAGGACCTCCCGAAATCTGAAGACAGTCATGTTAAAATATAATAAAAGTTGGTGCCTAGAGAACTACTTTAAATTAAAATATTATGGTTTGGATTTTTTTTAAAACCAGATTTTTTATTTTGCTTGAATTGGGATCACTGAGTTTTATTTTTAATCTATTGCTAAGTGTAAATCATGCTATCAGTAATTTCCTTGCCTCTTGTATATTGAATGTTTCAACTTCCTGTCTGAAAATTATATCAACTTCTCGGCATGAAATTCATCTTCAGTTAAGCCCTTCAGTTCCTTTTTTCAGAAATATTTTTATTTCATATTAAGGATTGATTTCATAAGCGTATCTTTACTCTGCTACTTTTATTCCTACTTTGATCTGTTTATTAACTTTTGAGCCTGTTTTGGCTTGGATTTCTAATAATGTCTATGGAAAATTAGTTTAGAAATTAAATAAAGCATTTCTTTACTTTTCACAAAAAATGGGCGAGTAGGCACACAACTCTCATCTATGAACACTGCTAGTTTTGATCAATCAATATTTCAGAATAGGGTAGCAAAATACCTAGCTCAAGCCACTACACATTGCAGATCTTATAAGGGCAGACTTGTATCTGGTCAGGAGGGGTACAAATAATAATCAGGATTTTCCACATGAACACTAAACTACAGTAGGAGACTGCAGCCTAGTTCAGTTATCAGTTTCAAATCAGAGTTTTGCTCCTGTTCTGACACTGCAGGTTACAGGGCTGTGTGGAGCTACTTGAGCTAATCAAAGAGTAGCACCTTCCTGCAGTAATTCATCCTGTGGGTAAAGTAAGCAGCACTCTGTTCCGTGACACTGCAGTGAAAATTGTCAGACAGTTTTGTCCTTTCAGATGCCTGGGGGTGTCACGATGTGACATGGAGACATATCCTTATTACTGTGTTTGCACTTCTAATAATTCTCAGCTTTTTTTCTTCCTAGCAGCTTTTTAGACTGAGGCAATACTTGCAACCTTCTGCTTTTCTTTTTCATTCAAAATTATTCTATAGCTGTAAGTCATCAACATGCTCCTGCTTCTTGATCCTTCTTTTTTTTTTTAAACTAATATTTTTTCCTGAAGTTCTGTTGTGCAAAAACATAGGAGGTTTTTTTATGCAATATATTGGTGAATCAGAAGTCTTACAGACATATTTTGAAAACAGTTTTGATAGTTTTTCTCATATAAGTGCATAGTAATACTTTGGCCCATGAACATGACCATATTTTGGTTTAGCTTGAAGAGTTTTCACCTGCTGAAAACTGTAGCCATTTATCTATATTTATTCCACTTCCTTTGATGCAATTTTCAGGGAAGCTTAGACTGATACACTGTCAGAGGTATGGGAACTGGTGGATCGAATCTAGAATTCTAGGTCAGCATCCTGAAAATATTCATAAAGAAAAAATATTTTTCCAAATATTATTCTCTTTGCAACTAAAATTCCCTAATTGGATATGTTCATGGAGATTTTCACTGAAAAATTTGAGGTGCAGGAGACAGACAACAGTGAGCAGAGAAATATTGAGACTATTGATAATGCCTAAAGAAGAAAAAGATTTGAATGGTTCTATCTCATATTTTTGTTGCTGTAATTTTCTCTCAGAATAGCTAATCTCCTAGATAAGATTAGACTCTTATCAGGTTGCTCTGCTTGTTTCCTAACGTCGTATGTTATGCATACTGATGTGTGCTCTCATGCTCTGCTCCAATCAGTGAGGAGTAGCAATACTTGATTATGCAGGATAATATATTGTTGAGCAGAAGCATGTTTCTGTATCGGTAGAATACAATCTGAATTTACACACAATCCATACCTATTTACCTCAGTCTACCGAGCTAACTAAAGTCATTTTGGCCAACTCCCACAAGCCTTACAAGACTGCCAAAAAGGATGAAGCTGGCCAGAAGAATTTCGTAATCAGACAGAGAAAGACAGATTACTGAAATAGCAATAATCAGAATGCCTTGTCTCTACACCAAAAAGCTTCTCCCAGCTTTTCAGTCTCAAAGTGAGAAAAGGAATCACTGAATGTCAGTAAAGTTGAAGAGAAGCCTTTGTATGGATTGGTTTGTCTGTTATTGACCTCTCTGCTCTACAATGCCCCATTCAAATTTTCTCAACAGTATATTTTGTCAGTTTAAGGATCATACCAATAAGAATTTTCTGGTTTTACAAAAGAAGCCCACATTTCTGACTCTATTTGGAGTCTTGTCTCTTTATTGTATTTTAAACAGCTGCTGTTTGTGCTAATTTCCACTTCGCTTGGAGAAGCTGTGAGGTTGATGAAATCTTCTAAAAATTTTGGTTTTCAGTCTCAGTCTGTTCTCGTATTTCTGTGCTAGAAATTCTACTATTTTGCTAATAATTATCTATTTTTATAGTATTTTAAAAGTTTTTGCATGCAGTTCAATTTTTTTATCCCTGACAAGGTGCAAGTAACCAGTGGGATTCCCTTATTAAGAAAGGTAACTTTACTTCAAAATCTTGCATCTTGCTATCTTCCTACCACTGACTTTTTTCTTCATCTCTTCTCTTTTGTAGATTTTATCATGAAATTGAGATTATCATTGATGTGTGAGATTACTATTTCGTAGCACAGCATACACAGATTCATTCCCTAAATTTCTGTGGAGCCTTTTAGGTTATTTTTTTCAGCTCCAAGGCTTTGTTAAATCACTAGCATTTATCTTACTTGTACCATCACATGAGGCACACACTTGAAATATCTCTGATAATAATCAGGAAACTTTTGATTACTTATAATTGGCATTATGTAACATGTGAAGGAACAATAGAAAAGAATAAAATTCAGGCCTTTGTTCTGAAGTTTCTGTTCATGCTTTAAATCCACCAGCAGGTGCTGTTGTACTTAAATTTATCCCTGGTACTGAAATAGTTTAAAAAAACTAAAAAGCACCAAAAAAATTCATTTGAGGGTGGCTCTGCATGAGATGATATGCACTGTAGAATCTTCTCACTTTTCCTTTTTCCAGACCTTATACAGATTTATGTCACACAGCTGGGACCCTGCAAAATTCAGAATAGATTTTAAAGGGAAGACAATTTAAGACAGCAGAAATAAATGAAACATGGGACAAAACATTTATAAAAGCCATAGACTAATGCTGGCATCAGAATAACTGGAAATAAACTAATAATGACAGTACTTTGAACCCTTGAGAAGGCTTTCAGTTGTGACAGTAAGAAAACTATAAGAAAGCTGTAAGAAATCTGTAGAATAATTTTCAAAGTATAGAGGAGAAGATCTCCAAGAGTTACAGTCAAAATGTTCTTATGGCCAAAGATTATTACATCATATATACTAGTAATTTAGTGTTAATTCAGAGAATTTTTTAATGAATTAACTTTCCAAATTGTCTAGTGAATACAGAAAAGGCTCATTAATATTGCAATTAAAGTTGTTGTATAAAATAATCTTCTTAATAACATTCCCTCTTCTCTGGTATTGTACTGGAAAACACATCTTGAGAATTTACAAGGGGATTAGATTTTTCTGTAATTCCAAGAGACTGGACTTGCTAACCCATGAGCAACCTCAGCTTCACATTCTTAAATGCTTAACTCATGTGCACAGCAGTGGGCTATACGTATTTGCAGATGAAGTATTAGAAGCATTGAAAGTGTTAGAATGACCAACCCTATTATTATCAGTTCACTAAATGAAATCTAATCATTTATTTACTCAATTGAAATTTAATTTTTTTTTAAATGCCCCTGGTCAAAAATAATTTTAATAATATTAAATAAACACCTTTGACCAAAAAATTGCCATTAGGATGTTTTTCGTAAAGTGTCAAAGGTTTTGATGGAATGCTATTATGTTTTTAATGGGGTTTTTCTTTTAGGGTCATCTAGACTGAGGGTTCTGTTTCCAGAAGTGATTACATGTTTATGTTATGCATTTGTATTAGATATTAATTGGAAAGGTTATAAATCTACAAGTTAGAAATCTTAAAAAGGAATTCAGAGAATGGAGACTCATTACTGAGGCCACTGCAGAGAAAGATTCCATCAGTATTTCATTCATTTCATTCTTTCTCCAGGCATGTTATTTTCACGATGTCATGATAACCTGCTTGTGAAAAGAAGCATGGTAGGTATTCCAGGTCAAACTGCTCGGATAGCTCACAGTCACTGAGCACTGGTGACTGTGTGAGTCGTGGTAGCTGTATCTGCAACCTGTCCCATAATTTCTTAGCTCAACATTCTTTGAATTTTTTCTTTTTCGTTTGAACTATCAGATTCATCTGAGCAAGGAAGTGCAGGCTATACTTGCACAGGAAATGAATGCTTGGTGCTTGGCAACCAATTCCCAGAGAAATATATGGGCTATCCAAATTTTAGCTGAAAATGAATTCCATTATTTTTTCTCCCTGGAAAATTTTGATAAGGAGGCCTTCTAGAAACAATCCAGCAACTGATTTATCTTGCGGTCTTGGCATACACTTGCACTGAGTGATTCTATAATTAGTGTCTCTGTTAACCCAAAGGACTGATTGCTGCACGGTGTTAAACTGGAAAAGCTCTACATTGTGCATACTGTAGTGTGCAAACTCTGGGCTTAGAGGAAACTGAGTAGAGAACTTGAAAACTTTTCCCTTGGAGAGCCTGCTGAATCTCAAAACAAGACTGACAGCTTAACATTTAGCATGATTTGAGGAAATAGAGTCAGATGATAATTGCTTACTTTGTCTTATGATATCTTGAAGTAGAAGACAACTAAAAAATTCTGGGTATATTCAAATAAAATGAATTGAGAAGAATGCAAATATCTAGTAATATCTTCCAGTCTTGTAACAGAATGCAGCCACACATCCTTTCATGTCAGCTGCACAATACGTGCTCAAGGTGATATTGAAGTTAAGTCTTGACAGGTGCTGAAAAAATTGCGTTTAACATTCTGAAATGCATTTTCTCTCCTCCCCTCGAAATTTTTTTAAAAAGGCCAAAACTTCCATTCACTGTGAGAAGTGGCAAGACAAAGTTGATAGCAATTATTTCAGTTTAAAATAATGCTGTTTCATTTATTATGATAGCAGAGTCCATTTTACATAACATGTTTTCATGGGGATTAGTGGCTGCTAAATTGTATCATGTCGCAGTTTTTACTGTGTCTGAAGAGCAAAGCTGAGTTTATTGTTTGGCAGTTATTTAAACTGTTAAAAATGTTTATGTCTTATTTAGAAACCCTCAGTTAGTGTTTTTATTTGGAGAAGTAAAGGATAAGTATTTGGAGCGTGTATAATTTCATTGTCAGCTAGTAGTCTCCAGAAGAAAGAAAAAAATCTTAAAATTGCCATTTTACTTTGAAAATAAGTACCTAGAAAAATTCTTTAAACCTGTAATTAACAGTTTTCAGTGATAACATGGCCAGATTCACCTGTGAAATGTTAGTGTCAGTGAATCTCTTCAAGATCTTGCCCTGGTAACAACAGCATGGACAAAAACATAGATTTCAGCCTGGAGATATGTAAATTACCTTTAGTGAAAAAGACATTGTGTATGTTATAGTTTGAAATAAACATTCTTGTTAAGAAAGTTCCTTCAATTTTAGTAAAAGGGAGTTTTACTATCGACTTTATCTGTCATTGAGCCCATCATTTTAGTCTGCTGCCTTAAGGATACTCAGGAGCATCCAGTAACATTACAGATGGATTATTTCTGCTTTCGACCAGGTCAATGGATTTATGAGTGTTCAGAATTTCGGGGGGGAAAGCATTTACCAGAAATAAAAAATGACTTAGAAATATAACCTCTAGCAATTAAATACTTTTTAGAAGTGATGACCCTGGAAAAGAGAAGGCTTCAATACGCCCTAATTGCAGACTTCCAGTACCTGAAGGGACACTACAAGAAAGATGAAGAGAGACTTTTTACAAGGGTGTGTAGTGACAGGACAAGAGAGAATAGCTTCAACTCAAAAAGAGTGGGTTTAGATTAGTGTGGTGGTGAGTTGCTGCAACATGTTTCGCAGAGAAGTTCTGGATGCCCCATCCATGGAAATGCTCAAGACCAGGCTGGATGTGGCTCTTAGCAACCTGGCCTTGTAAAAGGCCCCAGCTCGTGGCAGCTGGGGCTGGAATTGGATGATCTTTAAAGTTCCTTCTAATCCTTCTAAATCATTCTATGATTCTGTGAATTAAAATATAGGAAGCCTTTGATTTTTCTGAATTGGTAAGAGTTGGATGGTTCTAAGGATAGGGAGTCATATCATCCATTAATGGCGAGCTTTGATTCCATATCAGTGAATATAATAATCTTGAGTCTAATTGCGTATTTCTAGCCCATTACCTTAGTTCCAGTAGAAAATGTTTTTTCTACTAATTTAGAATAAATGTCTGAGTAATTAATCTTAGGAATCTTAGAGTTTTGCAT
Source organism: Falcunculus frontatus (assembly GCA_013398115.1). Lineage (NCBI taxonomy): Eukaryota > Metazoa > Chordata > Aves > Passeriformes > Falcunculus > Falcunculus frontatus. The sequence goes on along the minus strand of VZRV01005553.1, from coordinate 1,955,298 downwards.
TTCCTTGTGCATGCAGTCCTTCTTTAAAGCCTGATATGAAACCCGAAATTTGTACAAAAATTATTAGATGAATGAGAAACAGAACTAGAGAAATCCCACACGAACATCAAGTAGATCTAGTTCCTGTGCCAAATGAAGGAACTTCATATGAACTTTACACAACATACAAATCAGTGAGAATGACAGAAAGAAAAAAAGTAAAGACATTTTGAAAAAAGTCCTAATTCTCTAATAATCACCTTAATTTTGTTCCAAAACTTTCATTCTAATAGCATTAGATAAGGAAGGAAGGAAGGAGGGAAGGAAGGAGGGAAGGAAGGCAGGAAGGCACTAAGGCAGGAAGGGAGGAAGGCAGGAAGGAAGGCAGGAAGGAAGGCAGGAAGGAAGGAAGGAAGGAAGGAAGGAAGATTCTACTTTTCCTGCTTTAATTAGGTTTTGCAGACATAGTCACTTTATGATATATTAATCCTGAAAAATCTGTCATGTTATTTCTGAAGGTATTGTCTAGTGCAGTGCTTCAGATGTATGCTTTGGTGCATGCTGACCATCATTTGTGAAACAGTTTGCCCACATTGTCTCTTTACTGGTACAGCATCTCAGTTTCAGTCCACTACATTTGTTTAACAATTAGTTCCTCTCTCATAGAGCTTTTTGTTTTTCCATTTCAAGGGTTAGCTAGCTCCATTCAGCCTTTATCTCAAAGATGGAAAAAAACGTGGAAAAAAGGCCGATAAGATGCTGTGAGAGATGGTTCTGGCTATGTTTGAAAACATGAAATCAAAAAGCTGCAAAGGAACACAAAGGGCTTAAGTCGCAGAAAATTAAACTCCCTGTTTAGGAGATCCCTTTTTCTTTGCTAAGAGAGATAGATAGATATAGATATAGATATAGATATAGATATAGATATAGATGATATAGATATAGATAGATATAGATATAGATATAGATATAGATATAGATATAGATATAGATATAGATGATATAGATGCTTATTGTTTACTGGCTCTTAATAATTTCTTTGAAGTGATCTGAATCCTTTGACAGTTTCTGATACAGCTTTTGACTGTTACTATTGTCTTTCATGGATGGTCAAAAATTACAAGGTATTCCTAACATAATTTGTACTCCACTGGTCTATTTTTATACTTGTAAAATTTATTTACAGCCAATACTTTGTGTAAATGCCTTCACTATATTTTCCACAGATTTATGAAGCCTGTTTGCTATACTTTAACTTATTTTTAAACTATATTCTCATCATAATGAATATTTCTTCATCCTAAAATTGAAAAAGCTGACTTCAAACAAAGATTAGTATTTCTAAAGCGAAAAAAACCCTACTGTTGTCATAAATTATTACAGTGAATTAGAATGACTGTGAAGTCATAAAATGAGAAGCTTTTACTTTTGATTACAGCCTTGAGGAGCAGAATGCTCACAGCAGAAATTGCAGACAATGCATGACACTTGGTTTATCTCTTGCTGATCTGCTTCTCACACTTTTTTCTGAGTTCTTAGGCCTTCATTGATAAGTGAACTTCACCAGCATTATGCCCAGACTTTTAAACAAAACAGTGAGTTAATTTCTTCAAAAATGACACAAAGGTCAGCTCTTTACACAGTTTCAGTGTTAATACAAAATTGCACCAGTAAAGCCAGTATAAACCAATGGTGACTCATTAGGTCCAAAGTCTGGCACAGATAAGATGATTGCCATGATTGTATTCTTGGTGTACTGGTAAACTGAAAAATTATGACGTGAAAACCGCACAAGATAAAATTAATGAGTTCCAAAAGGCTCATTATGACATCAGCTCAGACCTCTGGTACAGTGCAGCCATACATGCACTCCGAATATGTCTGTGCAACCTACACAGACTCTGGTTACAGTGCAGCACTGAACCACGTTCTGTAGAGAGAGGGAAGAACAGAGATCAAAATGCCTCTACAAAGGCAGGAGACTCACCGGCTGTCACAAGCATGCAGACCTATGACACAAGGAGATGAAATTGTCAAGTTTGCATCCAAGTTTGAAAGCAACTCACCTTTTCATCCTTCTCCGTCTTCCCCTTTACCCCCCTTTTTTTGGGAAATGAGTCTTCCTATCCTTACATTTAGGCAGTGCCATACTACTGAGTGGTGTTTCAGAGAAAGAAGGAAAAAACAACTGCAACCGAAACCACATCTGATCAGTTGTGCCGCGAGGGATGCAGTTCTTCCTAATCCCTGTGGGTGAGCAGATGAAGCTAAAGGGCAATATTATTTTCTTGCAGTTCAGCAAAGAAGAAAATGAATAAATTACATGTAAATTTATAACTTTTTGCTTTAAAAGAATAATCCCAGTGAACTAATGCAAATATTCTTATGGTCCTGGAATGTCTCCCAGAATTTATATCAAACTATAATATTTAGGCGGAAAAAACTGTTCTCATCCAAAACACACTAAGAAATGGTTAGTCTACCATTTTCCCTGGAAACTGTTCAATTGCTCTTACAGCCAGGAAATTGCTTCTAATTTCAAGGCTGATTTTGTCTAACATCAACTTCCAACTATTAGATCTCGTTACACTTTGATCAGCAAAATTGAAAAGCATTCCATTATCTGACTTTTTTTCCCAAGTATAGGAAGATTTTGATAGGGATTCAGAAACATTTCATACAACTCCTTGATCAAATAAACTATTTAGGGCTTTTTTTTAGCTACACATAATTTTTTGAGGACTACTTTGAAAAATCTTCATTGTTTCAACACTCTTCTTCACATATGGATCCCGGGAGGAGACATAACAATCTTTAGCAGTTGGTTCATCAGTGTAAAGTGCAAATGCAAATCTCAATTTTCTTCTGCTCTGTGATATTCTTCTTTTTAAGAGTATAGTAGTATTTGGCCTACAATAATCTGAGAACTTATTCTTAAACAATTATCTGTACTTGAATTTCAGTAGCTTTAGCCTGTTACCTCTGTTTCCTCATCTCTTGGTAGTATATAAACAGATCTTTTAATCAAGAGATTTGAATCATTCCATGACTCTATAATATAATATGCATAATATACATATCATATATACATATATGACTATATAATATAACATAATTCCTAGTCTGTATGCCATCTGCAAACTTCTCCAGGATATATTTTTTATCCTCATCCCAACAGTTGATGAAGAAACTAAGTAGGGCCAAATAAAGAATTGGTGTCTAAAAATCCTACTTTATTAAATTTATTTCTATGTGTCACATTCAAAATTTATCAATGATTCTGTTTCTAGTCCAGTCATCTTGTGAGTTCCACCTATGTATGTCTTTTAATCAAAATGCATATCAAAATCTCTGAAGAAATCCCTGTGTCTTTAGGACATCTGTCATCACTTCTAGCTAGTCTCTTAAAACACCATGGAGTTTGTTTAAGGAGACGAAATTCCAAAAAAACTCTAACAACTAGCACAAATTAATCTTAAATTTTGAATCTTAAATTAAACACCCCATTAGATATTCAGCTTTGAGCTCACGCTAAGTGATTCATAACTTCCTGGTTATTTCTCACTACCTTTTTAAGGCATAGGAGTTGACTTAGCAGTCTTCAGCTTTTGTTCAATACTGTCATCAGTTTTTCAGAGGTGCTCACCTGATTTCCTTTATGCTGTAGGTTATTAAAAAAGGGAAAACAAACAGGCGACTTATTTTTTTTTTCTTGTGGTACGCATTGTCTAGTTTGAAAATTTTGCTCTGTACTGGGAGAGAAATACAAACAGTAAAGAGGCCTCAGCTGGGGGTATGGTGTGTCTAATTCCCAACAGACAGATTAAAAGGATGTGCAAAATCAGCATAGTTTACTGTTCAAAGTCATCTAGGATGTAATATTATGTGCCAGACCAGCTGGAAAACAAACAGCTTCGTTGGAACACTGAAACAAAAGGTGTTAAAATGAGATTTATTGTTACAATGAAAATTAATACTTAGCTCCTGAGGTGCTGAAATTCAAAGAAACTAACTTTAGCCTAATTTCCATTTTTATAGTTATAGCTATTAAAGATTTTATATGTGCTTGTTGTTTAACAGTGGCATTAAATGCTTAGTACAGTTCCAAAACTCATATGGTATGTAGTGGCATTTGAGATATCCTAAGCCTGAAGCTGGCCCTCAGAAGGGCATGATTATCCCATAAGCCCTTAGTCATGTCTGCCAGCAGCCTGTAGTATATCCATTCGTTACCATTTCATTATAATTTCAGAACTTTTGGTGTGGAATTTAGTACTTAGCACTACCTTCATAGTTCACCACAGGATTACTGAAAGGCAATGTGACTGAAAGGCACTCTGCTCACAACAACTATGAGTATACCTCTCACATATTGTTCAGTTATTTTTTATGACTGTTGGAATGAACAGCACTTACTGAGTTAAGGCCAATGTATAGTTCATACTGAAATCTTGATATTTCCATGGACAATGTCTTAGCAAGGAACACTCTGGCAATGAGTTAGTCCTCATTGGTTTAATGCTCTTTCTGTCACAAGTCCTGCCTGTTACTTCTCCCTTTCTTTCTCTTCTCTTTTATTCTCCTCTTCTGTCTTGTTTTTTTTTTTCTTTCCATCACTCCCTCTCTCCTTCTTCTCTGTATACATTAAAAACTCATCCATTGCTCAGTTAACTGTCTGGACACAACAGCCCAGACTTGGCTAACATTGCCCCGATTTTCAAGAAGGGTGAGAAGGAGGACCCTGAAGCTACAAGCCTGTTAATTTCACTTCAGTGCCTGCTAAAATCGTGGAAAAGATCATTCTGGGAGATATTGAAAAACACCCGGAGGACAATGTAGCCATTGGTCACAGTCAGCACAGCTTCATGAGAGGAAAGTTCTGCTTGTTGAACCTGATTTACTTCCATGATAGAGTAACCCACCTGCTTGATCTTGGAAAGCATGTAGATGTAATCCTTTTATACTTCAGCAAAGCTTTCAATACTCTCACACAGAGTCCTTCTGGAGCAAAATACCTAGCACACAGTTGAATAATCACCTTACATGATGGGTGAGCAACTGTCTCACAGGTTGGGCACAAAGAGTTCTAGTGAATGGGGTGATATCAGGCTGGCAGCTGTCACTAGTGGCATTCTGCAGGACTCCATCCTCAGCCCAGCTCTATTCAGCATTTTCATTAATGCCTTGGACACAGGACTCAAAGGAATACCAAGCAAATTTGTCAACAGCACTAAATTGGGAGGAGCTGTCCACTTCCTCAAGGGTAGAAAGGCCCTGCAGATAAACCCCATCAAATTAGAGGACTGGGCAATCACCAACCATATGAAGTTCAACAAAAGCAAGTCCTGGTTTCTGCACCTGAGATGGAGCAAACCTGGTTGTGTGTATAGACTGGGGAATGAGAGCCTGGAGAGCAGAGCTGCAGAAAGGGATCTGGGGGTCCTGGTCAGTGGCAAGTTGAACATGAGTCAGCAGTGCCCTGGAAGCCAGGAGGGCCAACCCTGTCCTGGGGGGCATCAGGCACAGCATCACCAGCGGGGCAAGGGAGGGGATTGTCCTGCTCTGCTCTGGACTGTGGCAGCATCACCTCCAGTGCTGGGGGCAGTTTTGGGCACCACAATATAAGAAGGATATAAAGCTGCTAGAGAGCGTCCAAAGGAGGGGCACAAGGATGGTGAAGAGCCTTGAGGGGAAGATGTATGAGGAGTGGCTGAGGTCACTCGGTCTGTTCAGCCTGGAGAAAAGGAGACTGAGGGGAGACCTCATTGCAGGCTTCAACATCCTCAGGAGGGGAAGTGAAGGGGCAGGAAATGATCTATTTGCTCTTGTGACCAGTGACAGGACCCAAGGAAATGGCATGATGCTGAGTTGAGGGAGGTTTAGGTTGGATATCAGGAAAAGATTTTTCACCCAGAAAGTGGTTGAGCACTGGAACAGACTCACCAGGGAAGTGGTCACAGCACCAAGCCTGACAGAGTTCAAGGAGTGTTTGGACAATGCTCTCAGGCACATGGGGTGATTCTTGGGCTGTCCTGTGCAGGGCCAGGAGTTGGACTCTGTGGTCCTGATGGCTCTCTTCCAAATCAGCATATTCTATGATTCTATATCCTCACATATCAGAAAGCAATATAGATTGTCTTAAAAGTATATTTATTTCTGTCCTCCAAATAAAATTCATCTGTATAATCACTTCTGTTTCTTAAGTCTTGTGAAAAGTGTGTACGTTGCAAATAGAAAAAGCAAGCATAGCTTTGCTCAAGGCATACTGTGCTCACCAAAACAAGCAGCCTAATGAGAATGCAGGTCAGAAGTGCCTCACCTTTCTATAGGTAAAAACTGCTGATACACAGAAGTCACCTTACCTTGAAGCACAGCATATACTTGTGAAGTGGGCACTATTCATACTAATCATCGATATATATGAAAAGCTTTGCACTTGAGTGTGTGCTGGTAAGTGCTTAGGTTTTAGCTGATGCACCATGCTTCTTCAGTCTTCTCATCTCTAGTAAGAATCCCATCCCAAATCTATATATGCCTCCCCACAAACATATGTGGAATACTAATTTATTCTCATTTTACAACAACAAAGCAACTAATGATAAGAAAGGTTTTATTGTGTATTTATGGCAAATATGTCAAATAAACTGGACAATAACAGAAGCAATGGAAAAGTAAAGTAAAGTACTTCAGAACTGGCCAATAGAAGAGATTTGGGACATATGCTGAATATGATAGATAGTCCTGCTGCTAGACCCAGAGTACTGAGTGAATTCCTGTTACATTTACAGCCTGTAGCCATTTTAACCAGAGAGCCCACAGCAGGTTGCAAAAAATTACTAATAAATTATTGAGCATGTAATTAGTTCTTACTGAGATTTTTGCTGTTCTAAGATGGCTTTTATCTTACTCTGTGTTCTGGGAATTAGCTCATGAGATTGCATCTCATACAAACTCACTGAATCAACCCTTTAAAATATTGCAATAAATTTTGAGATTCATTAATTTCTCCTTATACGCTGCCTGAAAAATATGTATAGGGAGGAAACTGGACTCTTAGTTTCCTTCTGTTATCAAAGGAAGGGATGAGTGATACATCTTTTTATGTTCTGCCTGTAGAATAATGACATGGCTTATCCTCTGGAAATATCTTTATCTGTCCTCATTGTCTAGGATTGAACTTGAACCAAATTTGAACTTTCAGATTGTTGCATTGGGTAAAATTAATTCTATTCATTAATCACTGCAGTTATTTGAACTAATTAAAAATAGATTCAGTAGTTCTGTGCCACAAGTGATCACAATATATTAACTACAGAGCAGGATGTAGTCTTGGAACATAGTCACAGGATGAAAAGGATTTTAGAGCCAGTGAATCCAATAGACTTTTTCTCTCCTCATATTGTAGAGTATGTAGTTACTTTTTAAAACAAACTTGTAAAAGTTGTGAACCAGTTTTAAAAGTCAAATTCTTTGCAATAAGAAAGAAAAATAGTAATTTAGAGGTAGCATATGGGATTGCATACGATTTTTTATGTAAAAGTTAGAGTTTTTCCTGGGTAGCAGACCAGATTAAATTACTGACAACCACAATTTCTTTGAGATAACATTTAGATAATTACTGGTATTTGAAATTATTATATCGAAGGAGGCACCCTAATGTTATAGCCAATAAGTAAACTCATGTGAAAGAATAGCACAGCTTGAGACAAGCATTCAGCTACTTCTATGAGTCATGATGCTACCATGCCAATCATTCTGTGTGGCACCAGCCTGAAAGATGAATAGCAGAAACCAGCTAACTACTACTTCAGTGCATAAACAAATAATTATAGTCTTTCATTATTATTTGTGTCAGGGTAAAGTCGTACAATGGTATGTAAGAAAAAAAAGTGTAATTTTTATCTGCTTTAAATTTGTGGTTTATAAAATGAAGCTATAGTCTTACAAAATCACAGAATCACAGAATGGTTGAGGTTGGCAGGCGCTTCTGGAGATTATCTGTTCCAACTTGCCTGCCCAAGCAGGGACACCTACAGCCAGTTGCCCAGGACCATATCTAGATGGCTTTTGATTATCTCCAAGGATGGAAAGTCCATGCCCTCTGGGCACAGCAACTTGCCACCCTCACAGCGGAAGAGTTTTTTCTTTATTTAGACAGAAACACCTGTGGGTTTTTTTGTGCTCATTGCCCCTGGTCTTTTCATTGAGCACCATTAAAAAGGACCTGGCTCCAAAGTTTTCATACCCTTCCTCCAGCTATTTACATATGTTATAAAGGTCTCCCCTGAGTGTTCTCTTCTCTAGGCCAACAACCCCAGCTCTCTCAGTTGTTCCTCTTGGTGACTTGCTGCAGACATCTCACAATTGTTTCCTTGTCATTCATGTGTCTGGAAATAGTTCCCAGGATGAGGTGCTCCTTTACCTTCCAGGAATCAAGGTGACACTGACCAGTGCATAGTGTTCTGGGTCCTCCTTCTTGACCTTTTACACAATAGGACTGACATTTTCTTTTCTCCAGTCCTCAGTCACCCCCTCCAATTGCCATGATTTTTTCGAGATAATCAAGTGTGGCTTGCACTGACACCTGTCAGTTCTCTCAACATTTGTGGGTGCATCCCATCAGCCCCATGAATTTATATGCCAACTTTGTTTAAATATTTTCTTGATGGTGAGCACAGAACTGACTCCCAGTCTAAGGCTAAAAAGGAGGCTGCTATCACTTCATACTGTTCTAGTGCCACTTGCTTGCTTGCTTGGTAGTGACAATCTGGCCTCTTCTCCTCTCTCTTTTGAGTTATTTGCTCTAGGGTCAGCTGATCTCTGGTCTTTAGTAGAAGCACCTGGTTCAGCACAGCTGTAACTCATCATAACTCATCAAGGTCAAGGCTGCCTGCAGCCCATTCCTGCTCTCCCACAATATTTTCTGACCTGATTGTCTTCCACTAAAGAGGATTATGTTTCTATATAAGATAACATATAGTTTACAGGCAGATCAGGTGCTTGACAATGTGGTAGGAGTTGCCAATTACCAGTCGAGACATATATTTAAACTGAGTGATACAGGAACAGTTGAATGGTCTGATGCAGTTAATCTGATTAAAAATGTTCTTAAGTTACAAAGTGTTCAGTGCTAAAAAAATTAGTTGGCCCAAAAGATTCTATGATTCTATGAATCTATGAAGAGGGTGACAGAAATACTTTGAAATGAAAGTTGTGTCAGCTTTTCATTTTGAGATCTCAGAGGTCCTTCTGTTGAATTATACATTTTTGGTATTCACGGATTCATAACACCAAATGTTAAACTAGGCAGAAAAAAAGCTAATGTAGATCATTCTCTTCTCAGGCTCAGGTATGAAACCATGAAATGAGAAAAGCTGAAGTGCAGGAAGGGCAATATTGTTACTGCATGTTTTGCAATACTTTAGCCACCTGTGGATTTCAAAATGAGCATTTCTTTTCAAAGAAAAGTTAAATAAAAACTTCAATACATATAGTGTATTAGTAGAACTATTTACTAAAATTATCCCTGAGATATGAGAACTATGCAAGTACAGATAATGATAGATATCCAGGTTGGAGGGGACTTCAAGGATCATCTGGTCCAACTTTTCTTGGCAAAAGCACGGTCTAGACAAGGTGGCCCAGCATCCTGTACAGCTGCATCTTAAAAGAGTGCAATGCTGGGGAACCCACTACTTCCTTTGGGAGATTATTCGAGTGGCTGATTGGTCTCATTGTGAAAATTTTTCTCATTTCCAATTGGAATTTCCCCAGGAGGAACTAGTACACGTTACCCCTCATCTTCTTCATGAGACTCCTTGGAAAAAGGAAGTCTCCATCTTTCTGTAGCCACCCTTTACATGCAGAAACATGGTGACAAGGTGTTCCCTAAGATTTCCCCAGGCCAAACAAGCTCAGTTCTCAGTCTTCCCTGTCACAGCAGGTTTCCCAATTCTTTTATCATCTTTGTGGCTCTTCTTTGGACCCTCTCCAGCCTGTCCACAAAATGTAAAGTAGTTACAGGTGTTACCATTATAACTCAGTGCTTTGAAACAGAGGATACATAATGTCATGTGTGGACAGTTTCAGTCAATCGTCCATGTTTCTATTTGGACAAAAATCAGATGTAAAATTACTGGCATGTATGGAAATATGGATGCTTCCCTGGCTTAGGCTCGACACCCTTAGAGGGAAATTACTTAGCATGCTTTACTTAGGACTGTGTGCTTTTCCTTTCTCCAAGTAGTTTTGCCCAGCCCAGAAGCACACTGCTTTGCAGGGGCAGTCCATATGCAGAGGGGGAATATTCACAGGATTTGTACAATGTCAGTAATTCAGAATAGAAAAGAATGCCAGCCTCATTGTCTTGGAGGATGAAAGATATCAAAGTGTTTATAGCAAATAGAGAGATTAGCCAAGAAGTTTTGCTTACTTGTCTAGAGTACTCTTAATTTGCAGGTGGACATTGGAAAGAAGTAGAGACTGACAGCTGTAAGTTGCAGAGATAGAAGCACTTGGATGCACTTTGCAGCTTTTACAGATACTTAGAAATTGAACACATATCTGACCTTTCTATTTCAAGTGTCATAAATAGCCTCAAGACTGTGTTTTTGCATGGGAAAATCTAGGAACTTGTCACATACCGTGGTCAACGATTTGCTGGGGAACAACTCACATCATTTATAGATAAATATTACTTCAGCCTTTAGCTATACTAGAGCAAAGAGAACTGGGCAGCACAAGAAGAATCCATTGCTAAATATATTGTACCATAAAAACTCTTCCCTTTTTTCAGCTATAATTTGTAATACTGAACTAATTTTACTTCAAGATAGTTGATTATTAAGAGATAGCTGAAGATGCTTTTTCTTGGTCTAGGAAATATATTGCATCCTAAGTCATGAATTTATCTATGCCAAAACAAAGACGCTAATGGATTATTAAAAAAGACATGTACACATTCATTTTTAAAAATTAATACTTCAAGGGCAGTACACAAGCTGTTTTCATGGTGTTAAATAGACTAGTGAAAGAGATTGACCAATATTTATTTTTGTGTAGAACAAATGCATGGTTTCAAGCCAAGGAAGCTCCTTTACAACCGAGACAGTTGCTGCTGATTCCAAGGTCAAGATACGGCTCAGTAAACCATTTATCAGAATGAGTGTTGAGCAGGGAACTTAGTTCTGTAAGCAGGAGCTGGATATCTGTCTGAAATACATCTGAATCTTCCTCTTGTGGATGTAACTGCCTTAAAACAGATACACAGACTCCAGTAAGATGCAGAGAGAACATCTGACACTTATGAAAGGAATCTTCAAAAAACAGTTGAGGGAGGAATTGTATAAACTAGCTGAGAGACCAAAAAACCAAAAGATTTAGATTAGGTACCTAAAGTAAGGCACCATGAATAACTACTAATTTTCTTCTGCCATTAACTTTTCTATACTTGTGTGTTCTTCAGTTCTTATATGTGTATCACTCTGTTTCTTCCTGAGTATATGTGTACACACAAGCACACATGCATAAGAACACACAGATATGCAGACACAGACTTTTTTAAAAATGTCTTAAATAAAGCTCATATGGGTCTTTTCCTTTGTTTGAATCTTTCCTAGTGTAGCCTTTCATATTCTCTTCTCAAAAGAAAGTTAACAATACTTACTTTTCTCTGTGAAGATAATTTTTCATTTAATTTTTCATTTTTGTTATTTCTTTGTAACGTCACCAGTCTTTAAGAAATTTCCACAAGTTTGGAATAGATTAGTATACTATCTTGATGCCTTTCTAACTGTTATAACTTGGATTCTTTGCCAGTGAGCTATTTACACTAAACACCAACCTTTTGGACATTAGTCTAATGCTAGATAAATGCCAGTCCCAGCTTTGTTGCAATGGTGAGCAAAGGACAGGCTGGCGTTTATGAAACACTGCCCTCTTGTGCCTCAGTAAAATGAGATTGCAAAGAGAAATTTGTGGGGATTTTCTTCTCTCTTTTTTTTTCTTTTTTTTTTTCTTTTTTTTTTTTGGTTTGGTTTGATTTGGTTTTGGTTTTGTTCTGTAGTTAAAAGTAAATAGTATGATCACATATTCAGCTCACATTTTGCTGGACTAGAGCAGCTTCCTTTGACAATTTCATCTCCTTTTTTTTTGTGGGCAAAAGAACGAGATATGTTTTATTACTAGTGGATAAATAGGAGAAGAAAAATAAACTGTCAGAACAAAAGTGGCAAGATGCAAAATTATATAGCTGGGAGATGTGCATGCAACTACAAATAAAATAAATATATGCAAATACACTAAAATAAAGACAACACAAAATGGAAAAAATAATGCGATGATTTCTAAAAAAATCCAAACTTGATATTTTATTAAGTGGTTAGCAGGGTCCCAGTGGCACATTACAGATCATATAAATAAATTTGTCTGATAACTAAATTAATAAATAATTCCATTAAGAAGAAAATAATAATTACCATTTATACATAACAAAGTTTTCTTTCTGAGTATAGTAAGGTGGCTAGACAACTGGAAACAGGAGAAACACTTGTGCTTCCTACCTTGGAGGAGATCTGCCACATTCCAAACTTGCTTCCAACATACCTTCATTTCAGACCTTACCAAGAGCTATGGCTGAAGTGAGACCAAAGATTGACACCTCTTCAGGACCAAAACTTTCAACAAGGCTTTGTAAAGTCATCTTTATGCTGGGTTTGGTCTGTATTTAGAAGACTTCAGGATGCCTATCCAAGCCTTAAAATCAGCCTGCTTGTAGCAAAACCCCTTCTAAATCATACAAAGACATTAAATTTAAAAGCTGATGCTTCGGTATTGATATTGTTGGGAAAAGCCTCAGACTAAAAAAATCTCCTGAAACCAAAACTCTTACAAGGCTGCTACTGCTGCAGCCCTTGGGGTGACTCATACAGTCAGATTTGAGGACAGAAAAGAATATAAAACAGAAAGGGAATCAATAGCATTTTTTCTAGTTTTCAAAAGCTCGTGTGAAAAATTTGCTGCCATAGCTGTTCTTCACAGGTTAGTTTGTCACACATGGATGGTGAAATTAAAAAGTGAAGAAAAAGTTCCCAGCATTTACAAGACAGTTAGATAAGATATAATTGCCCACTGCATACTAAATGTGTAACATTTATTTTTCCCATTGTAATCACTGTGTCATCTGTGTTTCATCACAGCATGTTTCCTTGTGCTATCCCTCACAAAGCAAAGAGCTTTCATTAAACACTTCATTACTGTGTTAAACTGAAACCCATGATCCCGCCTGGGATCAGAGCTTTTCATATGATGCACCTAATCTTCTTGAATTTGAGAATTGTCCATAGGAGATCCAGCAATGAAAGCAATGTAGTACTTTTTGTGGCCTTTATGAACTTCTGTCTCCATTCTCAGGCCTATTCAGAAGCCATTTGCCTAAGACTTGTTCCATATTTTTTGTAATCTCTGGCCACTGACATGAGCTTTCCATATCACAGAGAGCATCATCCCCTTCCTTGAGTTATGTTTGGCCATTATACCAAACACAGTTTTTCAGTGCCTTGTACATCTGAAATTCTACATCTTCTAAATCTAAAGAGGGGTGGGGAAAGACTGGACTGGAGTCTATGTTCAAGCTTTCTCACTATTGACAAGATGAGGAAAAAACCCAATAATTTTTCAGTAATATTGTCTCTAACTCAAGGGAAATAGTGCAATCTGAGTACAAACTCTGTCAAAATATGAAGGCAACATTAAGTGTCAGATAAAAGTTTCTCCTGGAAGTAAAAATCCAACAAAATGTTGTGTGCAATTGAAGCTGCCATAAACTTCTTCAAATACAATCTTCAGAATTACCATGAGCCATCAAATTCAAAAAAACTTACTTAAAATTATAATTTAAAACCAATTATGGCAAATTAACACCAATCAAGAAAAATACATCTGAGCGTTTTTTGATTACTGAAAGTCAAAGTTTCCTATAACGACTATACAAAAGGAAATTCTAAGACTACATCAGATTCTGGAAACTTCACAAAATTTCTGTTAGTTTATCAAGATAAAAGCCTAGCAACACTTCTGATCCAAGATTCACAGTAGAAAGGTGTAAATAATACATATTATTTAAAAAAAAAACAACAACCCAAATGGACTAAATGGACCAAACAACCAAAACCCCAAACAAACAAGCAAAAACACCAAGCAAGCAAACAAACAAAAAACAAAAAAACCCAACCAAACAAAACCCACAAAAAACCCCAAACCCAAGTACAGTTCTGTTCAGGCATCTAGCTGATGATCTGCAAACCTGGATGATCTGATCTGTGCCTACTTAAAGAGTATTCAATTCTTCATGTCTCAACCTATGGTCCCAATTCCTTGATCAGCCTATTGCAGTGTGTTAGGGCTTCTGCTCCTCCCATGTGCTTAGAGTTCCTTTAAGGAAGACCCAAGCATATGAGAAGATGACAAGGTACAAATTCTTAATCTGATACGGAGTTGGGATATATGCTGGCTCATGTATGGACAGGACCCAACTATAAGCTGCAACATCAGTTAGACTCATTCTACTGTGTTAATACAACTACTAGTTTTTAGCAAGTGATGATGAAGAAAAAAAATGTTTCAATTTTCACTTCAAAGATCTTTGTCTTTCTCCCAGAATTCTGTGGATGTCTCCTGAAGAGAAAGGGTATCTAATACAGTCAGATAAGTATCACTTTCCTCATTTATTTGCTGAAAACGTGAAAGATTTCTAATTGTTTATAGGAAGCAAACAGCTTCATGAATTAGCATAAATCATTTCTGAAAATATTCCATTTGGCAAAATACATCACTCCAATGCTGTTTTTTAGAAAAGCTCTTTTCAAAATTTTCAGCTGGTAAGTATTTGTGAGGGAGAGTGTTACTGACTTGAGAGACACTCTTTAGTTGTCATTAGTTGTCCTGTCACAGTTAAGAGAAGGGTGTCATTGTCTCCCCAAAATACAGTAGTGACAACAATGCAGCAAAAATATTTTTACTGGAATGAACTGATCCTGATTTTAGGTGATTTTTAATAGAAAAGGCTAAAAATTGAAGTTAGTAAAGTTCAAGTGGAGAAGAAGCATGGAGACAAGGGCTATGAATGGAATTAATTATCAGTGCTTTCTTCCAAGAAACTGGGGAAATCCTCCTTTGCTTGGCATGGTTATAGTACCACTGGATAGAACTGCAATACTCATATTTATATGATGGATCTGTGCTCAGCTGTGCAAGTAACTGTCAAGGAAGAAGGAACAAAAAAAGTCTGTGTTTTCAGCAGATCTCTCAGTCAAATCACACAGATGTTAGCAAAACTGTGGATGGAATCTTTCCACAATCAACAGATACATAAGGCAAAATACTAGAAAGCTGTACTTTCTCCAAAAGCATCTGGGCTGTTTGAAAAGTTGATCATACCATGAATTTACAGTGTGGGGTTATGAGGATTCTAATCAATCCCAGGAATGACTGAAGGGAATGGGGACTTCTCAGCTACATCACCCCACAACAGGGACCTGCTAGTCATACGCTCTGACCCAGGGATCTGGCCCTATCACGCACAATTCCACATCAGGACACTCAAGTAGTCCCATATCATAAGGGTTTCCCTCTACTCTTGAGCTAAACACTCTGTATGACATATATGTGGCCCACTTCAGAACAACTAATTCAATTCAGGCATGCTTATTCTGTGAGGCACAAATATTGGAAAAAGATGATACCTAATATACAGAAAGACTCCTCATATCTTTTAAATAAAAAGAACAAGTTTCAGTTTC
The DNA here is from genome assembly GCA_013398115.1 of Falcunculus frontatus. Classification (NCBI taxonomy): domain Eukaryota; kingdom Metazoa; phylum Chordata; class Aves; order Passeriformes; genus Falcunculus; species Falcunculus frontatus. Next base: position 1,939,522 of record VZRV01005553.1, on the reverse strand, counting down.
ATTGATGAGAAGTCTCTGCTGTTGACTGCTGTTCATCCTGTATCCTAAAATCAATTTGCTATAAGGGTTCTCCACATTACAAATAAAATCAACGCTTTATTAATCAAGTCTTTCTTACCAAATTAAATAATTTCCCTAATGACACTCTTGAGTGACTGAGTAACAAGACTTCCCAAGCGAGTCACTGGCTTCAGATCCACACTATGTGGTAGCCATAGGGAAAATAGGCAGTAGGAAGAGAGGAGAGGGGGTGTGTACACAGAGACACACCTGTTGATGTCTTTTTTTCTCCAGCTGTTAGCAGAGAATTTCAGTATCATGCCAAGTGTCTGTGTTACCTGTGGTGTGAACCATAAATTACGTGTGTGTGACTCTACCTTAGTAATTTCCAGATACTCACATCAATCTGATACCTTATACATCATATGACGCTAAAGGCTTTTCCTAAAAGTCAAAAGCATTTTGCAAGTCTTCAGACTGGGAGAAAAAATTAGAATCACTACTTGAACTTTGTGTAAGAGATCTCCTCAGGTACAAAACTACTTGCTAGAAAAGATCCAGGAAAAACTTTTGAATAAGCAGGAATACTACTTCTGCTATTTGTTTTCCTGGAGAAACTCACTCCACTATTACACACTGGTACATTGTTTTTCAGGTACATTGCCTTTTTAGAATAGTCATTGACCCCAATCCTTCCTATCTGAACTGAGACATCCATATTCAATGAACTCTTTCTTCTCTTGTTCATGGTCTGGAAGAAAATGGCTGAGCTTTAGAAAAGCTCTGCACTTATTCAGAAAAAGTATTGAGCTTCTAAGTTTCCCTACTACAAACTTATCATATTTGAAGAAGGCTTGTAAACAGGCTAGGCCTACGGCAATTATAATGTTGTTTTGAGATTTGGGGTTGAGAGCTCTGGGGCATTCATTGCTTTCTTAATAGGGACTGGACATATGCTAGTATAAGAAAATAAGAGGAATGCAAACTGTGTCTTCTTGTAATATGTGTTTCCTCATACCTGGAGGGAACAGTTCTCCTTTCAGAGAAAAAATTCATTTTTCCTCTTAAGAATACTAAAAAACCTAGAAAGGGAGGTGCAAGGACTAGCTACTGATACTTTCCAGATTCATTCAGTATAAATTTGCAGGATATTATATATCCTAGATCATCATCTGATCAATGATGCTATACAAGTTCTATTTTGTATCAGATGAGAAATATGAGAAAACTTTGAGTTTATTGTGAGCAAAAAGTTCGGCTCTGTTGAGAAAAATCTAAAAAATACATGTGAGTTTTATATGGTTCCTTTAGCATTTTGACTGCCCGTTAATCAAACCTATTTAATGGAAGGCCAGAGGCAAGGAGATAGTAAGAAATTTGTTGATGTGCAGGAGAAATACAGAATGTATTCCATGTTTCTGAAATGTGCAGAATGTGTCAAGTGCTAATACAGTGGAACAACGAAGGTGGCTCCTAACCCTGGAATCCTAGAGTGGTGTGGGTTGGAAGGGACCTTAAAGATCACCTATCTCCACCCCCTCTGCTGTGGGTGGGGACACCTTCCACTAGACCAGATTGCTCAGACACCCATCCAGCCTGGCCTTGAAAAGTTGTAGCCCCATTGACCAGCAAGTACACTACTGTCATTGCCCGTAAGATGACACAGTTTTTGTATGAAATGTAAAGGCCTCGCAACTGAGGCTTAGTTTTGTCACCAGTCTCAAATTGTTGTGAGAATGTGTTTTTCTTTGGTAGCAAATGTTTCCTGTTATGATGTGGAGTACAAGACACTTATAGTAGCACTTACAATACGAATAATAGCAGGAAAAAAATAATGAGTGCACATTTTGGATTATATAATAGTCACTTTTTTAAAGACCTGTCATATCATCTGACTTGCATTTGAAGCATAAAATTGTTACTGCTCTAGACTATGGTTGTCAGAACCACCAAGTACACAAAGAATACCACTAACCATTAAAATTACTTGTGATAATACCTCCACTAAAAAAAAAAAAAAGTGACAGCAATAAATTAAAAGCTGTTCTAGAAAGGGAAATGCTTTATTCTTAGTATCATTTACTTCAGAACTTCAGATTTTTCAGCTACAATTCTGATTACAAATGTGAAGTTGGTTGTCAGACTTCTGTCTGTGCAGTATGAATAGGTAACGGAATATTATATACTCAATGCAATGAAACTAGGAAGGAAAAAATCTATACAAGGTAATTGATGTAATGCAGAACACTTGATCACTAACAAATGTATAAAAGGGAACCGAGACAATAAGAAAGGAATTAAATTATTCAAAAATGAAGATTTTCAGATTTAAAAGCTAGTAGCCTTGAAACAACACCCAAATATTAAAATTATCCAGGATATTCACACGAAGAAATCAGTCTTGAGATGTATAAAACACAAATTGAACACAACTCCAGAATTTTTAATCAAGGTTTCCCTCTCTCTTTTCTTTTGTGTGCGTCATGCCCTATAAAAAAATAATTTCTGAAGAAACATTTCTTGAAAGATATCAAACATATAAACAATCAGACCTGCCAGGAAAGGAAATGAAGATGACACTGGGACAAGCTTGAATCTCATTAGAATTCCTGCCTGGAAGGTTATTGTTAACCTATTTTCCTTCTCCTTTCAGAAGCCATTATTTGTGTCAGTTAGAAGAACAGAAAGAAGTAAAAGAGGGAGACACGATGAAAATCTTCTTAACCTTTAAATCACACCTAACCTATGTGAGTGGTGTGGCTAGTGGGAGATACTGAGGCTACTGATGCTATAATCATCTTTATCTGGAAACACAAGTGCAAAATTAACATGACAAGAAAATTATGTAAAATGAGGCATATTGTTACTATATCTAAAACTGCTAAGATTTTTGTGAAGCATATAAATAGAACTGCTTCAAAAAAAGGTTTTTTATACATTCTGATCTCATCCACAGAGTATGGTTTTGCCTTTCACTGTGTGATAACTGAAATAATGTAAGTCAGTGAAAGCACAGCTCATGGAAAAGGTGAGAAATGCAGTTATTGCTAGAGATTACAAAACTCCCTTACTCACAAACTTATAACTTCTTTTTTTAGCACAACATTTGAAATTAAAAAGTCAAGTGAGAATATATGACATCATCTTAGGCTGTGTTACTACATTTTTCAGTACTTTCTGCAGTTATGTTTTGCCACCTCAACATCTATTCCCATGTAAGAAATCTCAAAATAAATCCTATAAAACAAGTTTTGTCCAGTATGAGATAATTTCATCTTAATAAAAGGCATAGGAAGAGATAGCAACTTTGTTTTCATTCAAGAGATACCCAGAAGATATGTAATAAAATGTGTCTCAACTACCGTAAATAGCTCTTCCTCAGGCCTATATATTTGTTTTACATAGTCAAGATTCTTGCTTTCGTTGGTCAAGAAGGAAAGAGGTAGAAAATGTGGCTTTATTTCTCTGAAAAGCTGCAAAACTATTAGGATTTAGACAGTCTCGGTTAGCTTGCTCAATATTGACTTTATGTGCTGTTATATACATCTTTTAGTCCCGTCAGTAGATGTACGCTTGGCAAATTATTGCTGTAGCAGACAAAGCAGTGGGAGCAAAGACTAGGCAGAGAGAAATATTAATAGAAATATAAAACTTCTTTATATAATTATACCAATTTTTTTTTGAGTGAGGGGAATTTTTTCTTAAAGGAGTGACAAATTCCTTCTCAGACCACTTCTGAATCTATCTGAATGATAGAAAACTCAAGGGACAATATAAATGAAAACATGTAAGAATTTCAAGGTCTCTATTCAGGTGTAGAAAACAGAAGGCTGGTTATGTAGTAAAGTATTTCTAATTCAGCACATCTCCAAAGATGCAGATTCTAACAACCGATCTGCCAATTTTCACAGCTCCTTGGCAGTTCACAGTAATGCACATCTAACATTTGTATTTGCTGCTGCCAGTTCTTGATGTCTAATAAACACAGCTTAAGTGACATTATCATTACAGTGTCATCTTCATCAACAGCAATCTCCATTATATTTATCTCCTATGAAAAATTACCATTTGAGGATAATAAGCACTTGAAATTGAAGGAAACAGTGACAGTTTTCTATTCTAAGGTTTCTGAGCCCCCAGCCCACAGGCACTCTCACTGCAGCTTTGTTTCCTCTCTGTGGTGCTCATGAGTATACATTTTTCTCATCTAAGTTTTCTTTCTGAAGCATTATGCTTCTGAAAAATGTATTTTTGTGCTATCATGGCTCTCAGATACAAGGTGTTATTTATCTGGAGTAGCTAAAGAGAATACTCACTGCCTTGCAAATAGTAAGGAGAAGTCTAGGATGTGACTAGGGTGATACGGGATTACTGCACTCAATATTCTTCTTTGCTCTGATACTTCTTCACTTTTAGAATGAAAATTAATTACCTATTGATCTATGTGAAACATAATCAAATCTGGAAACAGTAGAACATATCTGCTGTGCTCCTGATATGCAATAAACCTGGAGATAGTGCTCAAAAAGAAAGAAGGAGAAAAAATTGCTGAACTTTCAGGCTTGTCATGATTAATTATAATCCATTATCTATTCCCATTACTTAGTTCACATATGTTAATGTTTGCAAAAAGACAGAGACTTCTAATCTCTGAATGAACATTATGGCCGGAAAATATACTTAGAGATTTGATGATGGTTGCTGTAGATAGAGTGTTCTGTAGTCAGCCAGGTGTTTGTCTGTCCTTTGAGTGAGTCTACATCAAGTGAATACAGTGTAAATAGATGTGCTGGCACTGAATAGGTCAGCTCATATGTTGACATCACTGTAATTATGACATCATGAATACTAACAAAATCTAACAGCCTGAGTATTTATTCAGGTTCTCAGGAGGTAATGGCAGCTACCTACAAAATCTAACAGAATTCAGTAGGTCTAGAATTAATATAGCTACATTATGACCATCTGGTCTTGGCTAATGTATTTTATCCCTTGTTTTGGAATCCAGGTTCATTGCTGATCCACACTAAGTGCTAAATTGAAATTTCTATGCCATTTGTCAATGGGGAATAAACACTGATCACCTTTAAGATTGCTGAGATCTTCAGAATCAAGGTCAGTCAACTCCTAGATAAATGTAGGCATTCACATGAACCTTTTGAAAGGAGCAGTTCACAGCTCATGTACAATGTCACTTGATTTTAAGTGCTTTCCCCTTTACTGTATTTTCTCTTTGGCAACAGCTTAGTCAAAATAGAACCATGAAGATACAGATTGCTGATTTGCAGGGAGCATGCCATACAAAATCAATTTTCTGGGTTGAAATACTCAGTACATGTCCCTCTTTGCACTAATAGGAAATGTGTCTACTACTGGCTTCACCAAGGGCAAGTCCTGCCTGACCAACTTAGTAGCCTTCTATGATGGAGTGACTACATCAGTGGACAAGGAAAGAGCTACAGATGTCATTTGCTTGCACATCTGTAAGGCCTTTTTAACAAAGGTAGTCACAATATCCTTCTCACTAAACTGGAGAGGTCTGGATTTGATGGATGATATGATATCTGGTGGAAAATTCAATGTGCAAATAGAGATCAGTGACGGGTGGTGCCCCTTGGGGGTCCCTACTGGGACCGGTGTTGTTTAATATCTTCATCAGTGACACAGGCAGTGTGATTGAGTGCATCCTCAACAACTTTGTAGGTGACACCAGTCTAGGCAGCGTGGTTGACAAATATAGATACATAGATTCAGACTAGATATAAGGAAGAAGTATTTTCCAATGTGGATATCAAACCACAGGAGCAGGTTGCCCAGAGAGGTGGTAGATGCTCAATCCCTGTAAACATTCAAGGTCAGGTTAGAAGGATCTCTGAGCAATCCGGTCTTGTTGAACACGACTGTCCTCACTGCAGGTGGCTTGGTCTAGATGATCTTTAATGGTCCCTTCTAACCCAAACTACTACATGATTCTATGAATAATCAACTTGGACAATCAAGTTGGCCTTAGGCTGAAGGAGGGTAGGTTTAGAATAGATATTAGGATAAAATTCTTTACTATAAGGGTGGTAAGACTATGGAACAAGTTGTACAGAGAGGTTGTGGATGCCCTATCCCTGGAAACGTTTAAGATAAGGTTGGATGGGACTCTGAGAAACCTGGTCTAGTGGGATACGTCCCTGTCCGTGGCAGAGAAATTGGATTCAGGTCTTTTAAGTATGTTTTGAACCCAAGCCATTCTATGGTTCTATTCTATGACTCCATAATCAGAAATGTAGTTGACAATCCTACTGTGGATGTTGAGATGATGAAAAAGGAGAGGTTTACAATTCCTAATGCAACTATCTCATTTGAAATTTATGAATTTAGCTGTGTTGACACTTATTTTTCTTTCCCCTTTCTCTAATGTTGAAAGTTATGCATGAAGACCTTGATTTTCTCAGAAAAAATAGTCAAAAAAACCCCAAAGAATACACAGAGCAGAAAAAAAAAATTAGGAAATTACTGAAAGAATCCTGTTGTGTAAAATACATTTGAAGATATTGAGAGCAATATATATATTAAAAATAAACCAGTTCTTACAGGTCCATGATTTTTTGAAAAGAGTCTAAATCTAGCCAAAAAAATTTAGTTCAGGTTTCTAAACATTTTGGTTATTTACTTGTTCCATTCATACGCAAGATGGATCCATGTCATGCTACTTGCTAAATAAAGAAAAATGACTCATTTCCTTAACTAGAGGGGTTTCTAACAAAGCTAAATCCTGAAACTACCATAGTGCAATAAGCAAAACCAAAACATAATAGCATTTTTTAACCTACACATCACTGAGAAATAAAATTCCACACAGAAGTTTAATTACTCTTGGTGGAAGGAAAAATGAAAACTGTAAGGCTTTGATTAAAATAAAAAACAGCTTTGATTTGAGAGGCATTTTTTCCATTTATTAATGACGATATCAATTTTTTATGTAATTCCAGTACACATTTCTTAATTGATGTGTAAGCCACATACAGTGTCTTTGCTGTTGCCCATATACAGTTAAAAAGCAAAAGCAATTTGACCATATTAGGCTAATTTCACTAGACAGATTCAGTTCATGCTTCAGCTGTCAGAACAACTGCTGCCTTCATACTGTTAGTGATTTTGACATTCCTTTGAGCGACCGAAATATCACAGATTCAAGGAAGGCTAGATAATGGTGATGCTTTATTCAGAGTGATTTTCAACAGTGAGGTTAGCTTAACAAAATATTTGTACTGAAAAATTTTCACTTTTTCCCAAGCATCAAAATTTTTTGACTACTGTTGCACAACACAGGAAAGAAATTATTAAATAAAATTATTCTGCAGGTACATACATGAATATAAACTGATGAGTATAAACTGTACATCTTTGAACAACCTGTGCTATTACCTTCTTGTCATCAAGACAAAGAGCATTGTCTTCTGCCTTTGTCACTAACGCAATGAATTATCTTAGCCAGATCCCATCTCCCCAGAGAAGACCAAGCTACAGAATATAGTAAATAGCTGATGTGCTGTTGCAGTACACAGCAGGTTTACTGCCTGTGAAATAGACATGAGCATAGAATTTATGTTTCCTAACTTCCCTACTCCAGTTCACAAAAATGAATGAGTCTTCTGTGGAAGCAGTATTACTAAGAAAACTTGCCTTGTAGGAGTCACAGTTAGTCTGTGTCAGAATTTGTAAACTGTATAATGAATGAGACAAGTCATGTGACAGCTATTTTTCAAACCCTTCTCCCAGTATATTCGTTTATAACTGTGCCGAAGTTGTCTTTCTTTTTTTTCCAGCCTTATAGAGGCCTTTAAATTGTATCTCTGACCTTCAAAGTTTTTGCTCTGTCACCGCTGTTCACCCATTCTTAACCTTAAATAGACTGTAGCTGCTCTAGTGACACTGCTGTAATCTGCCTGAAAAGCTGCTATCCTTTTGGATGAAATTTCCTCAAATGAAGAATGCACATGTACACGTGTTGAGGGCATGTGAATTTGGACTTTAAACATGTTCAATATTATTATGCATTTTTACACGTAAGTCTAGTGACTGCCTTTTGATGAAATAATTATTACGTTTTAAAAAAAATTAAGAAAAGGTTATTGTTGAGTTTTGTCTACAAAATGTCAAGGAGTTAGCCAAAATGGGATTAGAAAAATTTCCTGTGGTTCATTGGTCTGTTTATATAATAGATTTGGGGTTAACTGCTGTGAGTTTTCTCTACAAAAAGTGAGTTGGACTTTGGTGTAAAAACTTATAAAACTTGCTTTCAAGTTTGAGTCTTGACTGGTATTCATGCAGAATGTCCAAATCTCATAACTACTGTATCTCCAACGTGCCTGCTAGTCTCTGATGCCTACTAGTCTCCTTCGTTGCCTTTGGGCAAGTGGTTTGGTTGTGTGGGGGTTTTTTTTTAACTCTATATTTATATGGCTATGTAATAAAGTGGAAAGCCTTCCAGTTGATGAAACCTTACTTTTTTGACATATGCCTATCAGCAAGGGCAGGCATAGCTTTGCATGTTACATGAAAAAAAAGACCTTTCATGCTTTGTCTTTATCTCTCCTACAAGAATTTCAAGAAGTCAGTATTAGCTCCAAGACTAGCTTCCAAATAAATAACACCCACTTCATTTATTCTGCAGTAAATATCAGATGACACAAATCATTGTTAAATAATAACTTGTCAGGTAAATATCTAATTTTTTAATATTTTCTAAAGATGAAAATTTGAATAATCTGTCAGAAATCTTACATCTACTAGAATTTATCAAAGTGAGAATCAGTTTAGGTTTCTTTCAATCATGCTTGAAACATGGGAAGGTGGAGCCCTAGTTATTCATTTAATAATTGTGCTGCTCACACTCAGTTGTTCCCAGGGGACATGTGCCACATGTCAGACCCAGATCATAAAAGGAAAATTATCTCTGCAATTGTTGCCACATGCATACAGGTCCTAGGTTTCTGCCTGAGGAAAGTATCAGCTTCTAGGGGTTGTAACAGCATTATTCGCTTAGATCCTAGTCCTTCAGTTGGCCAAAAAATCCAAAGCCTTTTCCACAGACACCTGGGCAAATGGCAGACAAGAAGGAAGGCGTGTCAGACAAGGCAAAACCAGAACTCCCTTCAGAAGTATGGAGACGTTCCTGGTCTTAGAAAGAGCTTGAGATCCATATTTTTAAAAAAAAGAAATATTCACCCTTGCAAATTAGATTAGTGAAGATAACTTTGACCGTAGGTAAAGCTGTAAGAACTGGTACACCTTGACAAATATAATTTTCTTGTTTTATTGCAATGCCAGATAATTTGACAGTTTTCTAAATTTACCACTAATCTGCAGGATGCCAATGATTCACCAGAGAATTATGAAGATTATGCATCAGTTTTGTGGAAGTACTGAGAAAATCAACTATTGAAATCCGTAAGAAACGGAGTTATTACTTTGAAGATATCAAAATACCTATGAGGAAATTAATAATTTGGCATGCAACTTATAGTTTGGTTAGCATGCAGACTGTACCCCAGGATGATAGCAAGGATGAAAAGGAGAAAACATACAGACAGAAAGAGAAAAAATAATTAGAGTAATTTATTCCAGGCACTCAATAAAACAGGAATCCTTGGGAAGTAATTTGCACTTATACTGTTAAAACTACTAGTCCACTAAGTGTTTTCTGATTTCTGAGAACCCCATCTCCAATCTTAATATTTTTAAATTCAAAATCATTGGGTTTTTGGAATGTAAAATTCAGAAAATTCTATGTACTCATATACTGAGATTTACAAATTTATAAATATATAAATATATCAATATATATCAATATATTAAAAGCTTCTTGAAATCCCAGAATCACAGAATGGTTTGGGTTAGAAGAGACCTTAAAGATAATTTAATTCCAACCTCCTTGCCATGGGCAGGGACATCTTCCACCAGACCAGGTTGTTCGGTTCCAGGGACACGGCATCCACAACTTCTCTGGGAAACATGTTCCAGTGCCTCACCACTCTCACAGTGAAGAATTTCTTCCTAATATCCAATCTAAACCTAACCTCTTTCAGGTTAAAGCCATTTCTCCTGGTCCCATCACTACATGCTCTTGCAAAAAGTCCCTCTGCATCTCTCTCGCAGGCCCCCTTTAGATACCGAAAGGTGCCAAAAAGGCCTCTGTGGAGCCTTCTCTTCTCCAGGCTGAACAAGTCCAGTTGTCTCATTTGGACTCTAACAGGCCAATGCCCTTTCTGTTCAAGGGACCCCAGAGCTGGACACAGCACCCCAGATAGGGTCTCACAAGAGCAGAGTAGAGGGGCAGAATCACCTCCCTTGACCTGCTGGCCACACTGCTTTTGAAAGGAAAACCCAAATCATACTTATCTACCATCTTAGTGTAAAGCAATTTTTTGTTTCAAAAATATATAGTAATGCATACTTTTACAATAGTCTGGGTTGTTCTTTTAATGAAATATATGTGAGATGGGTAATGAAGAATTTTTGAGAGAATTTGGTGAAAATTGTGGATTTGTTAAGAGCTATGACAAAATGCTTCATTCACTTACTGTTAGTAGGATTCAGGAAACATTCTCCTGGAAAGGCAGCCCCAAAGCAAGGATTTTAAAAAGCCTTTATAGCCTCTCAATTAAACCAATCTGTGTTAGCAGTAACAGTTTAAAATTTAAGAGCCACTTTCATTGAGAACTCAGATGTGTGGACAGTGCTGGTTCTCACATGAAAACCAAATGAATCACAGAAAAAACCCATCCAACGCAATCCCTCAACCTTTCCAAATAATCTGAGCCGTAATCATGGGGTTTTATATAGCTTAAGTGACAAATTACTTCAATTGTGGACTTTATTTGATTTACATTGGTAATCTAGGATATTTATTTGCTTTAGTTCTACATAGATGGGGGAAATTGTTTAAGTTATTGCTTGATCAAAGTAAACACTCTCTTAAGATAAAAATTCTATCATATACATATAGTAATAAAATTTTTTGCAGAACATGGTTTCGAAAAAATGTCATATCCATTTTATTTTGCTTAAGCATACAACTGCCTTAGAAACTAAATTATAACGTTTGCAACAGAGTCACAAACTCATAAATGAGAGCAGTTAGAAATTGAGAATTCTATCAGAACTCTCAAAACATTTTGTTAAGTACGGGAATAATTCCAGTGCCTTAAGGAAAATTCTATTTTCCTTAAATGTATGCCACTATCCAAGGCCACATCGACACCTGTGTTGCTGTGAGCTTTTAAGGTCTGGTTGTTCACACTCTCATACTATCAGTCACCATAGTAACTTTTATTTATTTCTGAAACCCTTAAGCAAAACCAAAAAGAAGTTGAATATATTCCAATTTCCTGTTCTCAAATTCAAGTTTCTTAGTACAAGGGGAGTGTTTTGAAACAATAGATCTGTTTGAATGTTTTTACACACTGAATAAGCTTCCTACCAGGTATCCAGTCAGGTAAAATGTCTTTTCCACAGCTAAGAGAGTGATCATTTAATGTACTTTTTTCCATCCCTTTGTAGGACAGGTCATATTTGACATGATCCAGATACTCAATCATGCAGATTCCCTGACACAGATTGGCCTTAAACATTATGTCCTTATTCCCACACTCTGGTTTCCTGTCACATATCCTATTTTTCAGTCTCATTTTCTCTATCATATTGCTCTCTATTTTTTGTTAAATAATCTCAGCACATGGCGTGGCAGCTTGTGGTTTATTGTGGTTGAGGTGGAATGGGCCATGGCTGGTGAGGCTCTTCTGCTGCCCGAGGATACCAGTTTGCCAGGGAGGAGCCATCTGCCCTGACAGTGGACTTCAGAAGCCAAGCTGTTCTTTACATTTGTATATCCATACATATATGTATATTAATACTTATATAGCACTGCAAACAAATATTTATAGGTCTATAGATTGTGTTTAAAGACTGATAAATCACACCAGTTTCAAACTTCAAAACATGCCAACCGGATGTGATATTCATTAAGAAAACAAATTTCCAATTGCCTAGTTCTAAATCACTTTCAGTCACAATTTGCACATGCACAGAAAAATTAGTACTTAAAGCTTATGTCCTGAACTAGCCGTGACTTAGTTTCACAGGGCTGGCTCCATACAGTGAGCACTGATGGCTATTTTATAGACGAGCCTGATTTTTATTAGATTTGAATTCCTCTGTGTGTCAAACAACTTCCATATAGAATAAATATCTACTATGCAGTTTAAATGATGAAGTATAGCAATTTCAAATCCTCTTAGGTGCTTTTCATTTAGCACTGTTTATTTTCTAAATAGCAGATGGATTTCTTCATTTTGGCATTTGATTTCCTTTATTGCCCATGTTTAATAAAAATACAAAGAAATTCCATTTAACCAAAGAATAAATTATGTTCCTAATCCAAGTAATTGTCATAACATTAAAAAAAAAAAACCATGAAATTTCCATTATGATGAGTTTACACTATCAAATTTNAAAACCATGAAATTTCCATTATGATCAGTTTACACTATCAAATCTTCTGTTGAAATAATTTTAGAAATCAGTTTTAGACCAGAAGGTTTTTGTTGCATTAAAGGGAAAAACATGGAATTGTTTACAGGAACCTCCTATATGGCTACTAAAGTAAAAATTAGTGATTTATTTAAAAGAGTATGTCTTTCAATTCTCAAGGCTACACAATGAAGATAAGTCTTAAAGATATTTCTATTTATCCTTCTCCAGAGGTGTGATACAATCTCATTTCTTTGCTATCCCCTCTTCAAAAGCTGCAAAAATATTGGGATTAACAAGGAAAAAGTCAGCACCTAAGCCTGACTAAATCCAGGGTTTCCTGACAGCAAAATTGTATTTCCAAATATAATACAACATTTCTCTGTAAGAAATATTTCATACATATATGTAAGAAGCATTAGGGTGTAAAGAAAGATGAAGGATTATTGCTAATTTGGAGCAAGGTACAAAAGGCCAACTCATGAAAAGTGGTTCTCTGGGAACTCTTGAAATCTACCACAGAAACTCCTGCACCAGACTTCCCTTCATTGTTATCCACGTCCTCCAAAGAGATTTCCTAAAGATGGGGAACCTTTTCTAATATTGCCCAAAGACAACGATAAAGAAAACAGCTTCTGAGGAAGACAGATTGTGCTTCTGAAAGCAATAACTTCAATTTGTGTAATAGAAATACCAGGACTAGACATGTAGAAATTAATTTGACAAATGTTAATAATGCATTCATGGAAGCCTGAATTTGGGTAGAAGACTAAACTAAGAAACACCTTAAAATGCTGAAATGCAGTCTTTTCCAAAAGTATTAACATGTCTGCCTTATTTCATGTTGATTATCAGTAACACAATTTTCACTGTTCAAAATCTGTGTAGGATTCTTTGCTTTTCTCAGCAACCCAGGAAACAGAATGGATAGGGTGATGACACATTTTCTTAGGATAAAAGCTTTAGAGACTTAGAATTAACAAGTAATTTAGACTGGAATTAAAAACACCTGGTGATTAAAAAAAATAATCTATTTTTTCCCAATGAAAGAAGAGCTGACAAATAATGTCTAATCTACAATTAGTGGTGAAATATTGTTATTTTACAATGAAAGAAAAATGTTTTACTTTCATCTGAATCTGCATGTTGAACACACAAAAAATTAATTATTCCAAATATTATCAAGAAATCATCACATTTCCCAGTCAACTTTTAAAAAAATCTATCAATTTGTTGTCCTCCTTCTAAATGTACCGATCCTGATAAATTCTATTCCCAAATGTTAGAATGCAAATACACTTTAACTACCAAGGTGATGGACTTTCTGGTTCTTTACATTTGCTTCTGGCTACAAGCAATGGACATAAAGGAAAGAGGGAGAACAATCAGGTTTCACTAGCAGCACTCTAGCTCTTAATCTGAAAATAGCAACATGAGTACATGGAAAAAAATAATGACCAGGTAAAATTAGGGGGTTCTTGCAACCCGGTAACTATTGTACCAAATGATAAATGAAACAGCTTGCTTGGTTGATTCTCTAGCTAGTTATAAAAGGAGAGAAAATATTACGAGGTGCACCATCGGTACACAGAAAAACTTGCACCTTGAGCTAGTAAAAGTCTACCCCAGGAGATGTGGGAGCTACAATAGCTGAGGAGATATGGCTGTATGCATGAGGGGTTATAAAAAGTCTGAGGGTTTGTGCCTGTGGAAATCCTTGTGGGTATATAATTTATCTTTGGACCATGACAGACTAAGATATGTGAACAAAAGATACTCTGAAGGCGAATAACTGACTGAGAAGATGTAGGTCCTGTTCCCACAGTATATACTGCCCTGATTACTGAGGGATATTGAAGATGTTTCCTATGAAGATATTTTCTCTGCATGTCAACTCATGAGTGGGTTAAATACAGCAGCAAAGGACTGATCTCTGTAGCCCATTAAACTGTTGTTTCTCTGGATAAATTACTGGTTTCAAGACTCCCACCTTCTTCAAGAAGGAAGGTCTTGACTGAGCTGAGGAGATGCAAGGAGCAGACACAAATGTCTATAAAAGTCTGAAAAAATACTGGCAAACAACAAGCTCATTAAACACCCTTGAAAACATGTAGAAAATTAAAATTTTATTTAATGTGGCTATTTCTTCATTCAAATGCCTAAAGTTCTGTAGCTCATATATTGCATTTTTTATTTGATCTGCAACTCTCCCTTTACCTACAATCAGCAACTTCATAGAATAAGTTCAAACCATGAAGAGGAAGCGTATTGGAGGAAAAGAACAAATCCTTATGAAAAGGAACATCAAAGCTCTTGAACTGTCCTAAAATCCTGTACAAAAAAGCAGATGATTTTCCTTCCTACCTCCCTGATTTGGGCAGAGGGCTTTTTTGCTTATCAAATTCAAGGAAAATTCCATACAAGGAGAAGCCAAAATATGGAATACTTAAGGAAGAATGACATTCTGGTGATCCTGCAATTTAGTATCCAATAAGATGTCAGAACTATTCTTACAAACATGAGGAATCAGTAAATATTTGATTAATGTTCTGAAGAAGTGAAATTAATAGTAATAAGAAAAGTGGTATAAAAACTGTAAAGAAGCCACAAATGTTCTTGTGAATATAAAATCCACAACATCATCATAGTTTTGGGTTTTTTTTCAGAGAATTGGAGTGGCAATACTACTATGATTGTGTGAGGCAAGTGTATAAACTCTGTTCATAAAGACCTTGGAATTTTCTGTTCATTTAAACACCTTAAACACAGAAAGTGTATCTCAATGAAAGACTAACACAAATATATCTATGAAACTCTCAATAACTGCAATAAGCTTTAGAACAGGCCCTGCCAGACACATGTATTTTGAAATCATCAATGAATTATGGAAAATTCTGAAGGTCCTTTAGAGAAAAGAAAGATCTTGCTTCTTATGGAAAGTCTTTCATTTCTAAAATGCCTACTGTGACTGAGAACTTCCATCAGAAAAGTCTGAAGAAAACAGATCGTCACATATAGTATATTTTCAGATTAGAATATTTTAAACTAGAATGAAAACAAATTCCATTTCTAACCATGGGACCTACATTGGTCTCAAGTCAAACAGTCAATATCTTTATTTAAGGCAATGCTCAAGAACTTATTTTTTTCTTGCAGCCTACTTCTGTCTATTTAGACAGACCAGGAAATGTTGCATAGGGTGACAAAGAACTGCTCTGTTTTCTCACTCTGTTGAGGCTCTTCCAGAGCAGAAATTTAGGTCATGTGGAAGAGACACTCACTGTGCTGAGTGTCAACAGCCTTTTCTTATACCCATTACAGTGGTTAGTACACAATGTCAGCACTTACTGCTGGGTAATTGCAGCTCCCATGGAAGAGGTAACCCCATAACCAGACACTATGATTCTGTGATATTTTGGGGTTATGTAGGTGTTTTAGAGGGCATATGATGGCTTGGGTGCATGTGACCATGATGACCATGTGATATGGGGAAAAGTACCGATTGTGCCTGTTTCCAGTTTATTTTATCCACGGTTTTGGGTTATTCACCGTTTTGTTTAGTTTTATCTCAAAATATTTTGCAGTTTATTTGCTTTTTGTTCCTGTGGTTTTTGTGCAAATTAAAACAAAGGCTAAAGATTGGATTTAGAATTACCAAATTCAACCTTTGATGGTTTAGCATTTAGAAAGAATGCATTTTTTCATCAAGAAATGTACACATCTAGTGACAATTGCATGCTGTTTTTAAATGGATACACATTATGTAAAAAAAGGTACCACAGACACACAGCTTTGAGGTCCATCTCATGTTATTTGGCATGAAAGCTCCCTGAGAAGTTTGCTTCTGAATTGTGATGCTTCTTACGATAAAGTGATGTTTTTAGGTGATCTGGTAATACAGTATCTGTTGCAAAGTGGGAATTAATGCCTTTAGAGTGTGGTGGCTAACTTATTTCACCAGGAAAACAAAGAAAGGTAACCTTCATCTCCCAGCATAGCCTATTATACATTTCAGCTTGGAAACAAAAATAGTTGACATGCTTTACAGATCTAGACTGGGAGAAGAGATTAAATATACCACACCTATATAGCTAAAAACACTAAACAAAAGCAAACATTTTGTCTCCTTCATTCTACCATATGTGCTATTGGAGAACAGATGCTTTTCTAAGTATAGCAGTCATTAAACTGGATTCTGATTTACTGGGCTGACCTTTCTTTGAATTTATTTTTGAAGATAATTTTCTTGGTTTTGGCATAATTTTTAATTTACTCCAGAGATATCAGTTGATGATGACATTTCTGTTTGTAGCAAAGCCTAAACTTATCCTTGAGCTCTACAGTTATTCAGGTGATATTAAAATGAACATTTGTTCTTCAGTTGGTGTACATATATCTTTTACAACTCTATGTATATAAAGATTGATAGTCTCCTTAGAGTAAGGATTAACAATCTTCTCATTTTACTGAATAATGCAGAAACCAGCCATTTGGAAATAACTGCAAATCGTTTTTCAGGCATATTTTAAAATAATTGTCACATTCTCATGGATTATACCTACAATTAAAGATTGAACGTAATTTTTTAATGGCACATCCTATTATGAACAATGTCAATATTTTTACTCAGAGGCAAAACTCCATATTTGTAGGAAAGCATATCTTTTACCACACTCCTTTGGATACTAAACCTGATTCTTGGTGTATATTAATATAGATTTACCTTTACATTTGGGGAAGTAATTGGTTCTCATTCTTCTGCCTACTGTGAAGCACATAAATAATACCATCTATTTCGATGCAGATGTTGCTAATAATATGTGGCATAAGAAAGATAAGGAGCAGGAGAGGAGTCCTTATATGGTCTCTTACTTTCTTGTAGGACCTTTTACTGACTTTCAGAACAGACATGGTAAGGAATAGTGCAGTCCAATACGTTATGGCAGGAGAGCAGACATTGATCTGCTAGGTGCATGTGTGCCACTTTTTCATTTCTGCAGTAAGTTGCGTGCAGTCTTTCATATAAATCTCTCAAAGGGTGGTTGCTTTTTACTTGGAAATGGCTACAGTCTTCAATCTTTTTGTAGAAATGAAAGTCTCTGGCAGAACGTGTTCTACTCCAGCTACAATTACAAGAATGAAATATAAGTTGTTCAGCAGGGACAAAAAACCCCCACTAACCATCAACAGAAAAATATCACTTACTATGATTACTGTCAATAACACAGCAGGAAATCAGAAATAAAGAAACAAAAGAAAGCTAAAATGCAAGAGCAGCAAAAATTTCACCATAGACCAAAATTTTAAGGAGCTGATATATGGTCAGGAATAATATTTATACGATTGATCTAGGAAAACCCACATAACTTTAAATCTTGTTGCAGGTGAATGTCGATTTCTTAATAATCTCCCCTGCTCACTGGTTCTTGGAGAAGATTTTAGACACTAAGCCGTTGTTAATGAAAAGTATACATCAAGTTCAGTGGGATGGAGACAGAGGAAAAAAAACCACATGAACCATGAGATTAGCTGGTAAAGCAGAATAGTTATGGAAGAGAAATATCCAAAGGAGGAACAATAATTGGCATCAGATGTGCTCTACTCTCATGAAGGTCTTCTGACAAATTGCATTTGCCCTTGTAGTCTGTATAAAAGATGTGATGTCTGAGCTTCTGGTCCCTGGGTCAGAATAGTAGGGCTGCTCTCAGAGAAACCTCTTTGCATTATTTCTTTTACAGTTGTACATTTTCAGACATGGTATCACAGGTAACAAGAAATATGTCCTGTATAATTCCTTTGTAGTTTACTTCTCCAATTATTGAGTTATTCATTTCAAACAGACAATGATCATATTTTGGGAGTTGTAAGGACACGAAAGTGTGATACTAACGACCTGGATCACTCCGTCACACCCTGTAGGGTTTTTAGCAGATTTCAATATTCTTGATACAGAAAGATGTAACTACAAACCCATCATTTGAGAGGGAAGATACTGGTTTGGTATTTGACCACAAGCTAAACTCCTTTGAAAACATGTAGAAGATTTCTGAGTTTATTCTAAGATTTTTGCTGCTCAGCCAGCCTCTGCTTATTAGCAATAGCTGGAAGACAAAAAGATGATGTGTAATTCTTTTTGCCACTATAGCTTCAGATATTTTAAGTAATCTATTATCCAAATGAGGCCTATGCTACTGTTTCATTTTGAAGAGGGGAGGGCTGTGGTTTGGAAGGATTGTGTTTTGAAAAGGGTTTTTCCCTTTCCCTAAGTTCCAGTGTTTGCCTGAATCCTGATGTATACTAATCAGAAATGGCTCACTTTCATCCCAGAATTATGGCCCTCACAAGTTTTCCCCCTTGCTGGTGTAACGAGGATAAATAAGCCTTGAAGTGAATCACAGGAATTACAGAAGTGATCTCATCTTTAACTCCAGGGTGAGTGTAGCTTGCTGCAGCCCTTGTGAATACCTCAGAACAGATGTTTTAAGCATTGACCTCAGAGGATATTAGGAGTAACTATTTATAATATTTCACAGCTCAGATGGTTAGAGCAGGGAGCTAATAATGCCAAGGGTGTGGGCAGAACCCCTCTACGGGCCGTTCACTGAAGAGTTGGACTCAATGATCCTTGTGGGTCCCTTTTAACTCAGAATTTTATGAGATTCTGTGATTCTTTAAATTCCTACTTTCACAGTACTTCCTGTGTATTATGTTTACTTTTCTGTTTAATCTAATGAAGTAATGAGTCTGAAGCACATGGGGTAGCAAACACATAAACATCAGTTATTGTTCTGATTCGTATTGAGCAAACCTCTGATGTGCCATAAACCCCAAACATTTAAGATTACTTCCACGATTTTAATATGCACCCTAATTTATTAAAGCTGAAGGTGAAAAAGAGAGGACATTAAAAATGCATTGTTCCCTCCCAAGCTTGAATTTCAGGTTCAAATTAAGATTTATTTCTCATAAGTCAACAATGTAATTCCAATGCAAAGTATGTGTCTCAGTCCTTGATCTAAAGAATAAAATTTATCACAAAACATTTCTAAAGAAATATGGACTTGCCATCAGTAGGAAATCAGTAGGAAAATATTCAGGTACTTCAGAAATATTTTAGAATATTCTCCTTTATTTTGTCCCCAAACAATAAGCACTAGCCTGTTTGCAAAGTAATATCAAAACCTACACAAATGTAACATGAAGTTGTGGTGTCCTACTTTACTATGTAAGTTACTAGCAGTCAAATAAATAAACTTTAATTCCAATTCCGAGAGTTTGGAGCAAGATTGGATGGACTACTTTCAGTTAGATAACAAATATGCATCCTTATTACAGATGACTTCTGGGGTTGAATTGCATTATATAGATATTTGAAATTTGGAACATACTAATGGCTCTGCCTCAACATCCCCAGTATACATCTAATATAACCTTTTTCTCTGCAAGAAAGCTGAAGTGAAGCTCAAGTAGAGGACCTGGGGCCTGCCCACTTTCTCTGTGTAGACCAGCCCTATTTTTTTTTTGAAATGTCATTCAGCCCCTGGAGTTTTTCTTACCTGTAAAGATCTTCCTATCTGTGTATATTCATGATGTATGATGTGTGCAGAAACAAGTTCTGTTAGTTTGTTTGTTTCCCCAGAGGATCTTTGGTTTGTTATTGCTTACAAAAAATATTTAATTTTCAGGAGAAATACCTAATTTTCCTTCTTCAGTGTTCATACAACACAGATTTTTTTTTTGACTCAAAATAAATTTAGATTTTCTGGAACACATTATTGAAAAATGTTCTTGGGAATATTATGAGCCAATTCTCCATGCAGAACAGCAATTACTTCTAGAGTGTACTACATCCAGAAAAATAGGCTAAAGGAACAGCAGTAATCCAGCAGCCAAAGACCATTGCAAAGTGAATAAAATGAAAGCAGATAGTGACAGAATACTTCAGAAACAGTACTAAGCTTGTATATACCTTGTTAACTTGTTTAATAGGTATTAGCACTGAACAATGCTAGATTTTTCAGTTTGCTTTAGGGTTTTTTATTGTGAAAAAAAATAGAATTTTTTCCTTGACAGTGTTCAAATCAATTTTGAACATTTTTAAAATAAAATAAATAGGCTACGTGATTTATTTTCAAAGTTTGTTCTAAAATTCTTCTTGTGACTCTCTAAGCCTCTACTATTCCAAGCTGATCTGATGATACAGTATAGTCTCCATGTTCTCTTCTTTTCCTCTCCACTGCCTCTTAATTTCTTTTTATTCCACAGGGACTTATATTAGCAGCAGTACTTTTTCACCTGGAAATTAGGAAATGTATCTCTTCCTGCTAACATTCCCTCCCTTTCACAACTTGAAAATACATTTGCTGTAATTTACGGTGAAATATAGTTAAACTGAACAAATTTCCTCAGCATTAAAATTTGTTACTTCTATTTTGAAGAAGACCCCGTGCTACAGAGACCTTGATGATTTTTTCCATCTCTGGGTTTTTTTTTTCCCATCTTCTGCACAGGAGAAAAACCAAACATATATCAATATCATTTTTCATTTAAAACTTTACTACTCATCTATTTACATTTTAAGCATCTGCTGAATGGTTTATTAATCGAGAATAGACTATGTTGTGTTTATTCAATAAGGAATGCAATCCTTCTTGACATTTAACCAAATAAAATTTTATTTTGCAGAGGAGTTTTGTCTCTGCTTGTACCAAAATAAAAGAAAGAATTTTACAAGATAATTCTGAGTATATTATCTTGGCAATTCTGTTGTATTTTTGATCAAATATAGTCTGTACCTTAAATTCACTATGCAAGCCTGAAAGTTCCCAAGTAGCTTTGCAGAAAAGCTGTTACCAAAAGTGAAATATCAACTCTATTATTCCACCACGTAAACTATGTGAATAAAAGCAATTCTTTAATAAAAAGAATTAATTTCTTACTCTTATTGTTTTAATGTTGCTGGATCTGCTTTTTTTCAGCATAAAACTGCTCAATAGGAAATCATACTTTATACGAGACAAAGATTTCTGCCTTACTAGTGTTAAACAGAGGAAAAACAATAAAGATTACAGCATCAAACCCAGAATAATGTTTACAAACACAATAGTGCACAATTGAGTCACAGAAAAAAGGTTTTTTAAAAAGGGCTATTTTTCTGAGCTTATATATATATATATATATAAAAACACAGATACAAACTTTCAGTATGTTTTCAGGGTTACCGTACTAATTCTCAGCACTTGGACACAAAGAATGTGCAAATTTCTCAAGATGATGAAATATTATTTTTATTGCATAGATAAAAAAAAGCCCAAAAGATGAAGTCAAAAGCAGTATCCACATATTACCTTGGAAGAATCATGCCTTCTTTAGACTAACACAGACTTCAAGGAAGTGAAAAAAATTTTATTCCCTCTGAGATATTTTTAGGTTTTTTATGATGATTTTTCTCTTTCTGCACAAAACATTGCATTTAGGATGTATCATACGAATTTGACTAGTTTTCTTAGATTATTCATCATGCACTCACACATCTGTTCCATAGACAGAGTACACTTGTTCCATTTATTCTGAATGAAAGCACATTTCTTAAACAATAACCAAGCTTCAGTTCATAACTCTTGGACTGAGACTATCTAATAACTTTACGTTGGCTTAAAAGAAAATGTTTTCTTTATTTTAATGTAACAAAACAAATTTCATGACAGGTGTTCTACTTACTAATGAAAACCATAGTACTAACCCTTGTAAAAACATTCTAAAATGTAGTGACTTATTTCTTGTTTTCGAAAACACTGCTAACCAGAGATGCCTATAAAAATGTCAATAATTTCATTATCTATAATTCCATAGGAAAACATACTGGAACCTGCTAACATAACGGTTCACTTAAATACTGTACATGGCACCAGGATATTTAAAATGCAAGATGCTGTAAGGTCATCCATCCATTCATTGAAGAGACTTTCAAAGACTGTCTAGTCCCACTCCCTTGCTGTGGTCAGGGGCATCTTGCACTAGATCAGGTTGCTTAAAAATCTATCTAACTTCACACTGGATACTTCTAATTATGGGGCATCCTCAGCTTCTCTTGCAAACCTGTGTAAGACAATTTAAATATTCCCATATCAAAAGCCAAATCATGGTGAGCCATATCCCAAGGGGCTGTGTTAACCTTTAGAGATAAAAATACTGTGCAGTCATGTAACCTCATCCTTTTGTATGAGTCATGAACTAAAAACTTGCTTAGCAATTTTCCCAGTTTATCCACCAACACATTTTTCAACTCGTGGAAATGTCCTCAACAAAAGCAAGGTGGGAAATAAAGGAAAAGGATTAGCATGAGTGTTGTATCTGCCTCCAATACATATTCTATTTCTCATTTTTGGGTGACGATATTAAGACTCTTTTTTAATATTTAAATATGAACTATGAGGAGACAGGGTTAATTAAGACATGTGACTACATTTTGTGACTTAGATCATACCTAGAAGGTAACAGTAAATCTTAACCTGAACTAAATCTCTGACAGAACATAAGACAGCTTTAACTTTACTTACTTGGGGAAGTTTGTGTAGAGATAGAGTATCCTGAAAAGCAAGGTGGTGTAAAGACTCAGCACTTTTACCTAACAGTTCCCGTGGGTTGAGTTTCCAGGTCAGTGTATCTGGGGAAGTTAGCACCATCCAGTCTGGTAACTGTAAGACATAATTTATATCTATGCCGACTTCAAAAATCTCTAATCTACTGCCTCAAGTGAAACTACCAGGTTTGCCTCTAGTTTCTGTTATAATTATATCCCATGCAGAGTTTCTCCTATCTTAGAAAAACCCCCTCACAAAATATCCTTTTCACCTATTCTCTCCAAGTGTACTGAAATGCACGCTACCTGCCTGATCAGGCACAAGAAAGTGAATCAGATTCTGAACTTTGAAACTCTTCACCTTATTTATGGTACAGTTCTCGTCATTTTAACTAGTCTTAGACTGCCGGCTGCACAGGATAGCAACATCAAAAGATACTTGGACTTAGCTAAACATTTATTTCTGCACTGATCTATTCCATAATCATTCCAGTTCATACACTTAAAATCTGTATTAGCAAAGTTCTAGCTTAAAAAATAGTTACCTTCTCCTTGTAATAGCCCTTCCCAATATATCTTAATGATCACTTCTAACATTCAGAATTGCCACCGTGCCTTTACTGTTATTCACATTTAGTATCTTTCCTGTATTATCTTCTATAATTTAATAACTTTTTCCTCTAATATCAATATCAGCTGTTTCCAGGGTTAAAAATGCAACATGTTTTGTCATATTTCATACATTCTGAATACTAAGGCATTCATCATTCCATTCCATTCATTTTTTTAAGTTCCGGATTTTGATCACTGGTGGTTAGTAATCTAATGCATTTTTTCTTAAAAATCTTCCTTTAGAATTTGAGACTGCTTAAGTTTAATCTTTTATGTTTGTTATATTAGCTATATCACATCTAGGCTATTATATCAGTACCATAACAAGACTTTTAAACATACGTATTCTATATTCACTTTTATTACTACAAGAAATAATGAATTCCTCAACTAACAATTGGAACTGTTGGTCACTTTTTTGGAAACAGCTATTTCTTTCCTTCTGAAATTTTAATTAAATTTTGTTAGACAAAATTTTGTAGATGTTATTGATTGGTTCCAGTAGAATAAGAGAAAATTTCCCATGTTGCACACATTTTTTTCAACAGTTAATTCCTTGATATCATGTAAGAAGGGGAAAAATGTCATGGGATAGGGAGGTGCCCTTCAGCCATTATCAAGTACCTTTCCCATAGTTCTAAGACCAAGTGCCTTAACTTTCTTTTTTTGTAATTTTTTTCCTTCACTGTAAGTAAAATATAAAGAAAACAATAAGCTTATCTCAAAAATATGTGGTTAATTAACTGATTTTCACAATTTTGGTTTTCTAGTGCTACCTTTTTTGCCTTATCCTTCTTATTCACTATTCACTAAGGATGTCAGTTCAGCTCTAAAGTATCCTTTCCTTGCTTATCCATTTTATGATACCAGTCCTCAATTCCATCATTCTTACCAAAATCTAGTACCTCAACATCTAGTTGACACTGTTTCTTCACTCATACCTCTATTGTAGTTCTTTCATCTTTTTTTTCCCCCCTGTATATATTTTTCTGAGCCATCTGTTTTCTCCTTTTCTGGGCCTCCAGTGTCCTAGTCTACAGAATGCCCATGGTTAATTTTGTCTGCTGTCACTATTTTTAAGAGTAAAATACTCTTAAAAATACCTGGCTTAGCGTGGGGTATGTTGATCTGATGAGATTTGAAAAGGAGCTAGCAGAGTGACTGTTTAGGAGGAACTGAGATGACGCAGCAGAAGTCCTGAGCCTTGTGCCCACTCGCATATGGGAGAAGGGATTTTATTGACTCTCCATTCTCCTCTCCTCCTAAGTAATGCAGCAGCTGCCAGGATGCTCTGTGCTTCTTTTTGTCTGGAGCTTCAAAAACCTCCATGCCTGTCATATTATCACAAAACCAGTGTTTATCCTCAAGGACAAGGAATTATTCTCTTTAGGAGATACAAAAGCTGCATGGATCATTTCTTATCCTACCATCTCAGTTGGTCTCAAGTAAAATACTAAATTTAGGGTTTCATCTACTGGATAGCACATTTCATTTAAGGTTGCAGTTCCACAACTTTATTTTTTGGGAGAGTAATATAAAAGAACAGGAACATCTATCTCCTAAATATAAAGTGACATAGGATACCATGAGGGACATATGCTTCAGCAATTCTTGCAGGTTGTGGTTTGTGTTACACTAAATGAGAACCATTCAGACATGTAGATTGCAGGTGCTGTCCCTAGCTTTATTAAATTACTGTAAGATTTCAAATATATTTTCAGGAGATTTTTTTCTACATGCAGGGTAGCATACTCTAACTCTCTGTATATTATCTATAATCAACCTGTCACATGATATTTAGCTGTGATACACTATTCTCTAGACACAAACAGTAAAAACCCCAGCAACAAGTCCCAAACAACAACTTATTATTTACTTATGGATTGCTTCAAATTTAGAAGCAAAATTTTAAAAAATCACAGTAGCTTCTTCAGATTTCCATATAAATATCTATACTTAATATTAGCATTCATGCTTAAATATTAATCCAGAAGGCTAAATTTTGATGATTCAACAGCAGGTAGTCCATTGCTACTCTGACAGCTTGTGGTTTCTCAGTCAAAATCTGCCCAAATACAATGCCGTTGAACATTAAAAATATTCATCCAAATCATTATTTTTAAACATTCATGGAATCATACTCTTTGGGGTTTCTTATATTTCATTGCTGAACTGAAAACCGACATAACTTGAACTGATGTTGTAGTCCATTATCTTTCAAAGTAATTTTGTTTTTAATTTTATTTTTAATAACTAAATCGATTTTTCAGTTGATGACAAAAGACATTAAGTAAAGACCCACCCAGATTTGCAGAGAATTACTCTTGTGTTCTGTTTAGACTCTCATCTTGCTCAATCTTAGAATGAAAATTAGGAAACAAAGTTATATTAAACTATTGTCATTGATAATCAGTAACATGTATTTCAATTTGTAAATATAATGAAAAAATATTGCTTTTTTAAAAGTATTTTTAATTACACAAATTAAAATAGGAAAGAACCAATTCTTCAATTTTATTCATAGTGTAAACTTTTTTTAGACAGTCCCTTTCAAATTACCTCTCTTTTCTGCATTTATGGAAGAAAAATTATCTAGTGAATAGTTCACTTGAAAAGAAAAAGTAACGGGTTCTCATCTAAAACTAAAGTGCTGGAAGCTGTGATGAAGGAATTTCAAGTTTTAAATATAAGTTAATCAAGAATTCATAAAAAAAAAAAAAATCCAAAACTGCCTATTCCTTGAAGAAGAAAGTAACAATACCTATTCATGAGAATAATCTGCCAAGGAGCTTATAAATTCTGACAACATTAGGTAGGAAAGAGAAGACAATTTTCAGGACCTGACAGTTATTACTAGACTTGTTAGCAATGTAATGTGCCTGTAGGTTAAGGTGCTGGCAGACATTCCTCAGTAACTAAGCTATAAAACAGTAGAAAACTGATGCTTTATTAAAAAAAAATGTAAATAAGAGTTTTCCATCACTGACTTTGGGAAGACTTTCATTATTCAGACGTTATTAGCTACACCGCCTTGACACACTGCAGTACCTCTAACTATTAGAGAGGTTAATGTGATGCTTTTACTGAATTTGCTGTTGGCAGACGAGCATTTCTTTTAGATGCTATGAGCATACCCAGAAATGATGCAAGCTGGTTAGAATAAGATGCAGATTTTATACATATTTTTATTTATAAGCAGCCCTACCAAAGTTCACCTGTGTACCAACAAAATTTTTCAAATTTCCTGGTTTTGTAGGTCTCTACTTCTTTTGGGAATCATTTATTTTTTAATTTTTTTTTTCAGTGAAGGATAAGCCTTTATGTTTATAAATATTAGGATTTACATTAAAAAAAATCCCTCATTAATTTCAAAGTTTCAAATTGTTCTCATGCTAACATCCCCAAACTAAAGCACACTTTAGTTTATACATGTCATGGTGAGTTTAATGTATCTTTTTGTCATGTATCTTTGTTAGTCATGTACCCTGTTTTCATGCACAGATTTTGTGATGCTAACATATTTTCTGACTTCATATAACAAGATCTGGAAAAAAAAATTTGCAGCTAGGTTTCTGTGTTTTCACAAAAAAAATTGTCCTTTTGTTTGTGTAAAGTGTCGTGGTGGTCCTACTCGGAAAGAGAAGAGTGAAAACACACATGCTCTCACACAGAAACTGTGGGAACTGCACTCCTTCTGAAGTAGGAAATGGGTTGGGAGGAAAGGATCCTAGAATACTCGAAAAAATAACAAAAGAGACAAGAAAAGGAAAGAAAGGTTTGTAAGGAGAGATACCTAGGAGCAGAAATAAGTTTCTTCTTTTTTCTTTAAGGTGTCATTCTCAGTCACCTTGACTCCTCTTTCTCTTCTTTCCTTTCTCCCCTCTTCCCACTTCCCTCCACTTTTTCTCCAAAGCAAAAGACAATTGGGCTTTATCAGAAGAGAAACTTTAGCAAAGTCATTCTCATGACTCAATGGACTTTGGCATACTGGTGGTGATGACTGAGTCACAGAAAGTGTGCTCAACTCCATATTCAAAAGATATCAAAAACTAGAACTGATTTTCTTACGACAGAACTGTGAGCTGTTTAGGTTTGGTGGAGGTTAGGTGAGCAATAAGAGTACGTCTAATTCCAGGTAAGTCATTGAAACGAGAAAACACAATAACAAAGTAGAAAACTAAGGCAAAAAAATACAAGGTCAGAAGCTTTGGTTTCCCTGCAGTGACTGTTCATGTTTTTACTTCAGCAACCTCTTTTCCTGTTGAGAAAATTACTGTGTATTCCAGAAATGCGCACACATTATCTAATACTGCAGTATAAAATATTTACTTGATAACGAGCACACCATTTTCCTCCCAGTCTTCCCTTTCACTTCACACCAGGTTTTGTAGATTCTATTAACAGCAGGAAAAAGAAATAATTAGTATAGTACTAAGCACCCTCTTTTCCCTCGAAGCTCCACAGCAGCTGAAGATACAAAGCCCTCTTACAGAACAAAATCCAACGTGATTCTAGTCAATCAGCAGTTTCCCATTTGCTATCATTTTGTTTCTGTGGATTGTAAAGATATCAGCATGGAAGATAAAAATAATTTAGCAAATAACTCTGCTGAGAGCAATTACACTAATATTACTTACTGAGCTTTAAATTAAGAATTTTCTTTAGTCAGTCTTCATTTTGCACTTCAGCCATTCGAAGTTTCTTGTTTTGAGTTCAAGTGTGAAGATTTCCCAGTCCTAAAATATTAATTGCTCTGTATATAAAGCCATTTTGACACTGAAATAGTTTGTTGGTCTTACTTCAAAACTTCTCGCCTGAGAACACACAAAACTGCCATGGGCTTTTTGCCCTGAAATGGCTTCTTTCACCCAGCATGCAAGGGAACAATCCACACAGAGAGTCAAGGTATTTGGTTTATTTAGAGTTCTGTTCAGAAAACATTTCTAGTTGGTAAATCCACAAAGCTAGTACAGCAGTTATCTGAACTTCACTATATGTTTTAACAAAGGCATTAATGTTCATTGGCTATAACTTACACAGTTCTCTCATTAATTAGTATTCTATCGTCTATTGCTTAAATGATTCCGTCTATTGCTTAAATGATTCTGTCACTTCTTATGCTAATTAGTCCATATGCACAGTTTCTTCTTTTTTGGAGTTGGTGGGTTTCTTGGGCCCGTGGTTTTGATCATCCACTGCTGGAATTACCCTTTACCTAGACTGACGAGCTGGCCTTGTTTGTTCCTCATATTCTGGCTTTACCTTGGTTATTTTGCCGAGTGTCCTTGATTATTTGGCTCAGCATTCCACTACAACTGTGTTCATTTGATATATTATCTCAAGTTTCTATTTTTCTATTCTTTCTTTATAGATGCAGCTACTGAGGCTTATTAAAGCTGCAATTACTGAGACATGTTAAACATAATTTATTTATTTGGAAACTGCACATCAGTCTTATACAACTCACACAGTGCAACATTTTAAATTTTTGTATCAAAGTGTTCATAAAATTAAGAAAATAAGCACTTCTGGTATTTACAGAAAAGAGGAAAATAAGAAGAAGAAGGAAGTCAATTTTAATCATCAATTTTTAGAGTTCTGTAATTGCCACAATTTTTCTTCTCCACAGTACTGAGACTCATGCTCAGCAAAAACTAGATGTTCAATTAAGCTTTAATTGACTCAATTTTGCCTCTGAATAAGATGGATGAACTCTTGGGAAATCATATGTGTTCTATAGAAACCTTTTGGTCATAGAATTGCAAAATTTCATTTTCAAAAAATGTTTGACATTTACATCTTCTGGAAATCAGTGTACAAGTAATGCTTGGGGGTTTTTTTAATTGAAAACATAAAAAAGAATGGTGTCAGCACTTTATAGATACCAATATTCTGATAATATATATTGAAAGCATTTAAGAAAGTATTTAATAAGATTATTTTCTCACAATTTTCTTCATGGATCTTTTTTCCTTCCACTTTTGAATATAACAGGGTCTTTCTTCAAATACGAATGTAACGTGCAATTATGGCAAAACAAAATGTTTTTTCTCTCACTATTCCCGAGCGTCCCCCAGTCCGGCTCTTAGCACTACACGCACAAGTTTGTTATAACAAGTAGAGTTGTTTTCTCACAGCCTAAAGACCCTGCTCATCTATTCTGATGCCCAAAAATTCCTGTTCACCTCTGCCAGCCAAGCTCATGCAACTTCATACTTGCATTTTCTGAGTCAGGGGAAGTAGACTGTGGTCTACTGTTGTTATCCTGTTATCAAGAACAGCTGAGGTGACCTTTTTTTTTAGTTAACAAGGAAAGTAAAAACATGACTTTTGCTGCTATGTTGTTACATTGCTATGTCTGGGATGCTTGCTAATCAGCGAAATATTAAGTTACAATTTCCTACTAGAATTATCTATGTTATGTATTTTATGCTATAAAATCCTAACAAGAGGATTAATATATCTTTTGTCTAAAGTATGTCATGGAATTAATAAACTTCTTACTCTGGTTAATATATTAAGCTATCTTTATGATATGTTTTCTAGCTATGGCATCATATTATGATTAAGACATTGTTGCTTGGAAGCTTTCATATTATGCTCATGAATACTATTCTTCTGCAAGGTTATATTAAATAACTGCTTTACTGTCAGCAATATGATAACTATAGCACACTCACACGCTTTTTTTTCTTTCAGAAATAACTCTAGCCTAACTAGGCAGGAAAAAAATTAGCAAGGCAACAAGTAGCACTTAATTTACATGTAGATACATGAAGAAACAGCAAAGTAATGGTTCATTTCTTCTTGAGAGGAGTTGACTCTGTCTACATTTAGTAGTCTTTTAGTTCCCTGAGTGTTTCTCGGGATTCCTGAACCTGAGGACGCCCACCATGTCTATGGCTATTTAACAAGTTGTGAAAATTGGTTTTGTAACTCTCCCTGTACATAAGGGGACAGCAAAAATTACTGGGTTTAACAACGTGTTTAACGATATAAAAGCAATTGTAGACAGATACAGACAATATTCCTTATTTTTATAAGTGCCTGGGCATAGTGGAAATAAATTTCAGTTTAACCTGACTACTGACTACTACAGCTCCCTGATGCAACAACAACCACAACAAAAAAAAGCCCCGAGAAAAAACAAAGAAACCCAAAACCCAACAAAACCTACCAAAACCCCCAATAAAATCCACATTTCAGCATCAAAAGAACAGAAAAATTTTGTACTATGAGTAAAATTGATATCCAGAAATTATCAATGCATACTCAAATACATATTAAAGTGACTTGTATGTTTCTTAAAATTGATTCTTGGGCTACTCAAGGTCTGCATACTGTTTTCCTAGTTATGTTTTATTTTACTATCAATCTAAGTGATTGATCAGACAGCAATTAAATACCTGTTGATCAGGTATGAATATGGTTTACCTGAGAATATGTATGTTGAGCCTAAGTGATGAAGGGGGGGGGGGGATATTAACTTTTTACCTGTGGGGCATCATAGAAAAGATCAGTAAATAAATTTTTGCAATTAAAATGGGAGAGAAGAAAAATTTTTATCGTTCTATTTTTAATTATTCTATCCATTTAGCAATTCAGTGCACTCCTAAAAAGCATTTTTTTCTTTATATCTGAGGAAATATTAGTTCAAATCTGAAAACAACAGAAGAATAATTTTTATCTCTCAAATAAATCTTTCAGCTGTCTGTCTTCTATATTTACAAAAAGTAAATATCCCAAGAAGCAGGTAAATTAAATAATTTTCAGGGGTTTATATAACTTGTATGATACATTATTTCATTGTGGAGCAATTATTTCTGTTATCCTCTGTAAGAGCTATAAGGTTTGGTTCAAGTTGGTTTGTATACCACTGCCTTGATAATTTTGTTTCTTTTATGCCCATCATCTACGGTTTAATCTCAATGGCCTTATCCGTGAAGCCGAAGGAATATATATTCCTTAAGAAATACTGTACCACATAAGCAGAAATAATCTGACTTCACCATCCTTTCACTGTTAAAAGCTGTAATTTAAATACTGATGTGGACCACCGCTTTAACCACTGTAACACAAAAGATGCATAAAAAAATAATTTGATTATCCATATATATAGTGAAGAAAATCTGTATTTCCTTTTAGGCTGTTAATTTACTAGAAGCTTTTTTGTGGCTGTCAAATGTTCAACTTAAATGTTTAAATATCACTATTTGCTGAAGGGAATTACTTTGAAGAATGATGCTGATCCCAACAAGAGCAGATATCTATTTCTATGCTCCAAAAACCTCAACTAAAATTCACTTCCAGTAATGAATACTTTATAACTAGCTCTTTGGAAATAATAAAAGGACCAAGAATTTTTCACAGAAAAAAGTTCCCAATAGCTTATGAAGC
This sequence comes from Falcunculus frontatus, assembly GCA_013398115.1. Lineage (NCBI taxonomy): Eukaryota > Metazoa > Chordata > Aves > Passeriformes > Falcunculus > Falcunculus frontatus. The sequence continues at coordinate 1,907,409 of VZRV01005553.1, read as the reverse complement.
GGTGTTAAAAATTATAAGGTACTAACAAGTCACAGATTTTGAAAGACAAAGTTCTCAGTTTTATCTGGATGAATATCTAAGCGGTATTTTTTTTCATTCTTCTTTCAGGTGAAGATGGTTTGCTAATTAGCTACTAATTAATTAAAAAGAGTAATAAAACAAGTATATACATTTCATCAATGATTTAGTGACCTTGATTAACACTGACATAGCCTTTTCAATTCAAGGTTTTAATAAAAATAATTCTTAAATTGCAGTTCCAAATCCAAGGAAACTATTCAGGAAGTATTTTTAAATTATTTCTTGCTTATTTTACTCCCGCAACAATTTCTACTAGATTTACTGCTTTTTCTCAACACTGTAAGCCAATTTTTGGATATTTCTATGATCCAGTGGGCCATGATATAGACATCAGAATTGCCTATCAACTATTTTCCACTACCTGTACAAAGACTGTCCAGCAGTCAAGACTGTCACTGTTGGACCCATTGTAAGAGGAGATGCTCGGTATTAACAAAAATAATTTAGTTTGTCTTAAATACTTTTATTCCCTTTTATTTATATCTCAATAGGCTTTATTCTGCATCTTTTCCATAAATTGATGTCAGGGCCCTGAGTCCATCTCTCCTCCTGGAGGTTTGGTGCATGGCTTCAAGCATCATCATTACCCTTTACTTTCTGTAACCATGATTGGATGCAGTAAATGCAAACATATTGCTGCCAGGCTTTAAAAATACCAAGTCAGATTAATTAAAATATTAGCAATCTAATTCCTTTCTATTGCTTATATAACAAAAATCATAACATTGTGGTTTTAGTTCAGTTGTAACAAAAGACTTTTTTTAAAGTATTTCCCTGCAATAGTGCAAAATGAAATCACTGCTTATTTTTGCTTTTGTGGAGTGCAAACAGGAAACTTCCTCACTGCAAACAAAAGTCTTGGCTTTAATTTAGTCAATTATTTTTGAAATACCTGTTAGAGCAAGAATCACACCTCACTTCCTTTGTGAGCCACAAAAGCAATTAAACTTGCAAAAAACGGTGCCCTTCTTCATCTGCTTGAAACACCAACCAAATTCTCTCCTTTGAAGTACCAACAGAGTTATTAAAAGTATTCCAGAATCTTCAGACAAGGAGGCCTCCAGTCTGCTATGTGGCATTCCTTGCTATTTGCCTGAGATTTGTGAAATCTCCCTGAATTCCCCTTGCATTCCAAGATGCAGAAAACTGCTTGGGTGTAATTTCCAAATCAACTCTCTGCTTCAGCAATGCTCGCGCTACATTCATCCAGTCTTTTTGGTCATTTTGGAGCACAACTTCTCCTATGCTGCCCTGGAGACCTCTCCTCTCCTCTCTTACACGAACCCATGATCACTTTTGTCAAATTTCTGATAATTTCATGAAATTATCACCTTTGTCAATCTCCTGTCCTCATGCTACATCACCAAGTGTTCTCAGACGTTTGCAGAATAAACTGGTGGCTTGTCTCCTGTGACTCCAGTTGGCCTGTAAATCAGAGAAGCTTCTGTGCAGCACGACAGTTACTGAGGCCCAACTGCTTCTTAGCAGGGTCTTGTCCTCAAAGCAAGACAGCAGGGAACTACACCAGCAGAAATCTTGTACCAAACACAGTCTTGCTCTTTTCTGTGATGTAGCGCACAAATCAGTGCAGCTGATGAGGGAAATCTTATATTTCTGAGGAAAATTAAATGAAGACAGAAAACCAGGCATGATGGGAGATCAGCATGACAGAAGGACAGGGAAAGATGCCCTGAGCTGGTGACAGGTGACACTGGCGTATTTTTGTTAAATTACCCTTTTGAAGAAGTAATGTCTTCTTTTCAATTACTCCTTTGTTTCTTTTTATCTGCCATTTTACTTTAAAAAAAGCTGCAGAACAACTGCCTCAAAACGAAAATAAACATTGAATGGTGTAATTTTTTATTGCATGTTCAAACTGATTCCCAATGAACACCTTATTTGAAAGCGCCATCGACTCCCCCTCAGGAAGAAGGACCTACCTGTTAAGAATGAGATTAAACCCTTTAAGAGAAGAAGCATTCAGCAGTTTGAGCAACAATTTGACCCATCTGCCTTCCCCAGTGATGTTTCTCTTCTCCTGCACATACAGATCTGACTGACAGATTATATTTTTTAATGCTCTGTCTCCTGGGCTGTGAGGCTTCCAGCAGCTACAATCACATGAAAATTAGAGATCCTGCCCCTGCTTACATTTTTCTTTCTCTCTTTTTTATGAAGGATTTGGACCATCAAACCCTCTTTTTTAAACAGTTTAGTTTTGAAAAGATTTCAGAAAGTGAAATGCTTTCACCTGTTCCACAGTTATTTTTCTCTTGTCACTTTGTGCTATCCCTGCATAAGGGTTTGCAGCCAATTCTGCAGAATATCTTCCAAGTAATAATTAAATAAAATTTTTCAAACTTTTTTTTTTTTAATTATAAGGAAGAGGAGTGGTTGCGGTATGCATTTGTATCAAGAATTCCTGCTGTGGTAACTCTTTCTGTAACTGGGAAACATGAAGCTAAAAGGAAATGCTGGAGTTATTTCTTTTCAGGAGAAAGCAAAAAGGTATCAGAATACCGTGGCAAGATTAAAAATGTATGGAAGAAGTTGCTGTAAATCTCAACAACAGTACTGAATCTTTCCAATAATATTTCACTTATGATTAATATAATATCAGATGTAGGGACCCTTCTCCATTCAGAGGTTGAGAGCTCTTCAGGTGAAAGTTGGAGCATCACCCTTACTGCACATACAGAAAACACTTATCTTCCAAATAAAACTTGGGAATGCTGCTGCATGGGAATGAGGAGCATTTAGTTTCTTCTGGCATTTTTTGTCCTTTGTCCTTGGTCTCAGCCTAGACCTAGGGTTGAATTTTAAATAAGAATAAAATCCTGACCTATAGGATGAGTAGCTCTGAAGAGAACTAGGCAAAAGAAACTAAGGGCAGTTGAAATTTCTCTCGGGAGGATTTTTTTAACCAATGGAAGAACTGGCTTGTCCATGTGACTGCCTAAAGTTAAGGTTGGGACAAACAAAAAATTTAGAATTTCAACAGGAAAAGGGCTGGATAAAGACTGTCAAGGTATGGGTGAAAGGAAACATAGCACACATATGGAGTTAGGAATCCATTGTTAGTCCAGTTTATCTTTTAACAGTTGAATAGTCTAAATTGTCTAGCTAATACCTCATTAAGAGTTAAGCTAATTCTTGAAAATAATTTTCTGATGTCTGTCTCTTTTATCTGTCATCCATTCAATGTCCTTCTGGCTCCAAATGCTGTCAGTTACAATCCTCCTCAAGAAGACTTGGGGACAGGGAGGTAGTAGCAGCTTTCCACTTATTCTTTTGCATTGCAGCAATCACAAATCATATTCAAGATGAAGGCTGCTGCCTTTCATTTTCCTTAGGGAAAGAAAAACAATCCACAGACAGTTTTAATATGATCACTCTGACTGTTTCCCACTACGCTAATCTAACTTGTCAAGATGTGGAGACATCTTTAAACATTTTGTTGGTTTCCTCTTATCTTTCCCGTTAAGATTATCTCTGCAACATCTACTGTATTGGTCACTCAGTACACATAAGCACCATAAATACAAGACTAGCATCAGAATTTATTGCAGAAGAAAGAGAGAAATTCAACTTCACATTTGAAAAGGCTATTTCCAAGGACAGCCTTATGCAAAATTATCCCTCAGAAGAGCAGTAACTGGAAGCTCAGGTCTATGATCTTTGCTTGTATTTCCTTGTATGTATTTTCTCATTTCCCATGTTCACTGTAAGGAGTGGTATCAAAGAAATCACATGGGAAGAGAGTTTTGAGAAACATCATACCACTGTGCTGAGCCCTTTGTCTTACGCTCAGTCATCTTCCCCGAAAAACATAGAGAATGAAAAATATTTTGCTAATTCCAATCCTCAGGATACGAAATCACCTTGGACACTCTAACTCTGGGAGACTTCATGAAAATAATCATAGAGAATGTTTTGATGTGCATTCTGAAAACATTCTAACAACTTGCATTGTGTTTGTGTGGCAAAGTTTTGGTAGCGGGGTGCTGCAGGGATGTTTTACAGGAGAAGATGCTAGAGTTGCCCCCACGTAGAGCATAAAGAGTTCTATCCAGCTACAGGATGGATCTGCTGCTGGCCAAGACAAGTCCATCAGCAGTAATGGTAGTGCCTCTGCAATAAGATATTTAATGAGAGGTAAAAACCACTGAGTAGTAGTAGCTGAGAGAAAGGAGTGAGAACATGTGAGAGCAACAGCTCTGCAGACATCAAGGTCAGCGCAGAAGTGGGGTGGAAGAGGTGCTCCACGTGCTGTAGCTGAGATTCCTCTGCAGCCTGAGATGAAGACCATGGTGAAGCAGGCTGTGCCACTGCAGTCCACCCAATTCCATGAGGGATCAGATATCCACTGGAGCAGTTAGTTCCTTAAAGACTATACACCATGGAAAAGACCCATGAAAAGAGATCATGAAGAAATGTGGGCTTTGGGAAGGATTCTCTCTGGAGAAGTCAATGAAAGATGATGTCTTGTGGGTGGAACCCCGCAGGGGAGCAGGGAAAGGTCATGAGGAGGAAGGAATGGCAGAGGTACAGCATTATGAAATGACTACATTTCCCATTCCCCATCCCTCTGTGCCACGGGGTCAGGGGAGGAGGTAGAGAAATTGTGAGCCCAGGAAGACGAGAGGGGTGGGAAGCAGGGGGGTTTAGATTCATTCTTATTTCTTATTATCCTACTCTGATTTTGATTTGCCATAAACTAAATTAAGTTTTGCATCACCTCAACCTTGAGAATGATATTAATTTTCATTATGAAAGATGTTTTAAGGCATTTAAATTCCTCATGCATTTTACATATGCTTTTGTATGCAAATCCAGCCTTTCCTAGATATTTCTGGAAAATAAATTTTAGCATTTGAGAGCTGAAAACTCAATGATTTTTAGACCATTCTGTCAACTAGAGGAGAATGCACACGGCCCCACAACCCTCAAATGACATCAAACTCTGCAGCATCAAAATGTACACCCCAATACCAAACAAGAAACCTTCGACTACCCATAAGAGATCAAAAGTAACAACTAGAGGATATCTAAGGAAAACAGGTGAGTTCAAAAGCAATAGTACTGTTTTGTTTCCCTGCAGCTACTAGGACTTTGAAGACACATCAGTGAAACTGCACATTTCTTATTTCATAAAGACAAGTGAAAAAACATTATTTCTGTAATGCTGTGGAACAGGTTACTTTTTCAGTAACATTTCTGAATGAGAAAAGCTGATTTCATCTCCAACAGGATGTATCTAGCTACCTCTTTTATTTTTGCAACAAGCAAAATGAGCTAGATACAATGAAAGTTCTCAGGATTAAAACTCAGCCATTTTTCATTTGACTATTCAGCTGGGAAACAAAATAAATTACACAATAATTTTTATATGTAACTTGTTGGAGGGAGCACAGGCGGAGACTAGTTAAGAAATAACTTTCCAAGGCTAGGTAATAACATGCTTAAAAAAGAGAAAGCACCTTGAGAACAAATAAAAACATGCATCAAGTAAGTAAAATATTTTGATACTGAATTTAGAAAGAAAAAAAAATATTCTCATGGTCCAATGCATTTTTCTTGGCAGATATTCTCTGTAGTAGTGATTCTTCTTTCAATACAGAAAATAGCATAAAATGCAAAAAAATGCTGTCTTTTCCCCTTTCTTTTTCCACATCCTTTGTTATTCTCTATGCCTAAAATTAACTTTAATTATTATTATTATTATTTCAATGTAATTTTGAAGGTTTGCTTTGTCTTCAGTTCTTGACCTACAGGTCCCATTACTGTTGGGGTTTTTTTCACATTTTTAATCAGTGAAATCTTATACACTCACATTCTAGGCTTCTACAGAATTTTTTTCTTTTTTCTGGGCCTGGAATGTGAGACACTAATTTGCATCCCTTATTTTCAGAACACTGAATCATGCCACTGGGTACAAAATTATGTCATAATATGGGAACTACCTTTTGCTTATTTACTACCTAAAATGTAATACCAAATAATTCACATTGCTACACATTAAGATTAAATATGTGGAGATCTGTAATCATTTGTTCAGCCCAACATGCAGAGCTCTTGACTTTCCTGAATGCTACTCTTTAGTTTACATGACCTAGCCAGGCAGGTAGTACTTTAAAAGCCACAGAATAAATATATAGACATAGATGATACATACAGTAGATTTATAGAAGATTTGTCCTTGTGTGTTCCAGGTCATTTGATAGATAAAATTTCGCTGTGCAACTGCCTAAGATACATGGTTGCCATAACCACCTTGAGCATGTAATTTTTCTAGATGTAATCATCTGCCATCAATTACTGCAACACTTCTTTTTTCCCAAGGGAGTGTACAGCAAACCCGACAAGAATGAATAGAATATAGTATTTTAAAAGAGCTGCGCATATGGTGGTAAACTGTAATGAAAAAAGCTCTGTACATGTGAAAAGCACCACTGATATACTGAGGGCCGCTCTAGGAAATGCAAAGTTCCCTGGTTTTTTTAATTATAAAACCTAAAAGTTACAGATGACCACTTTGGCTGTGGACTGCCCTTTTATTTAGACACTTAACTGTTAGACCTACAGTCTTGTGTCTTTACAGGTAAAGACTCAAGTGAGTGCAGAAACTCAAGTTTCTTACAGACTGGAGCTGAAAATTATATAGAGAATTACTAATTGTAGCTCAAAAAGCAACAGACCTGCTAGTGCTTGGTGGGCTTGGTGGGCTGGAGGAAGCAGGGAAAGGATGTAGTGAAAGTAGAAGTGAAAGTACGAGAGTGTTGTAGCAACAGAGGCACTAACAGAAACTCTGGCTACCAGGAGCTGTAATACAGACACAGACTAGAAGGAATGCTTTGCTCACCCCCATTGAGATTAACTCCAGGGAAGAATATCCTCATGCTTTCCTTGAAAATTTATGCCACAAGTCTTCCTGTTTGCTAGTCCACTTAATTACTCATGAGATAACACTGGACTGAAAGTTAAGAAGTAGCTGAGCCAACAGACTCAGCAGCAGGCTTACTAGCAGTCAATAACTAAAGACAGAAAGTAGAAGGTGGTGAATGCTTGCTGCAGCAGATCATGGAATCATAGAATGTCTTGGTTTGGAGAACCTTAAAGATTATCTAGTTTCAACCCTCCATGTCAAGAGCAGGGACACCTTCCATTCCATCTCAAAGTAAATATATTTTTCCTAATATCTAATCAAAACATACGCTCTTTCGGTCTGAAGCCCCCCAGATTCCCCCTTATCCTTTCTCAAATACTCTTTTAAAAAGTCCGTCTCCAGCCTTCTTTTAGGCTCCCTTGAGGTTCTAGAAGGCCACAATTAGGTCTCAATTAGGTCTCACCAAAACCTTATCTTCTCCAGGCTGAACAATCCCGATGCTCTTAACCTTTCCTCATAGAAGAGGAGCTCCATCCCTCTAATTATCTTGGTGGTCCTCCTCTGGACTCAGTCCAACAGGTCCTTGTCCTTCCTGTGCTGGGGACCCCAGAGCTGGAGTCACTCCAAGTGGAAGTCTTACAATCACATCTATAAACGACTTAGTGAAAGATGAAGGCTTGCACAAAGCCCTGTAGAGTAAGGAAAAGGATAACATTTTAACAACATTGGGGTTTTAACATTTGAGAAAAAAATTATATCTGAATTAATATAATGAAAAGATTCAAAATATTGAAGTCTCAAAGAAAGTGATCAAATGAAGTGGGTTTTAATTTTCTAAGTGGCCAATATGTTCCCCATCCATCGCTGATTTTCATGCTAAGCGCACGGAGCATCAACAGGCTGCCTGGAAAGATATGCTTTGGAACTGAGACCACAAAATAAAACAACCTGAATCTTCAGAGTGTCTCTATACCAGAATTAATATTTATTCGGACCTCACGCTTATGAGTTTATGATAATTTTTTAATAAAAATTTAATTTTTGCAATTGTTTGGAGTTACTACTCTTTGGATGCAATTGACTAAGTATGATATATCTAATTCTAAGAAATTTTTTCCTTTGCTTTTAAAAGTTATTTTGTCCAGCTTAGTCTTTTGCATTCTCTCTAAAGGGAGCTTTCTGAACAGAGCATTTTGCTGCTTCCAAGGTTTTGCCTCACCTCATGGGAACTGGGGCAGTTTTGCCTCCATGCTCTGGCCAGCTCAGGGTTGACCCACTCCAGATGTTTTCAGCAGTGTATTCTGGGCATGAAATACTCACACACTTTGATTAAATCAGCTGTAATTCCTGTATTTAACATAGGTACATAGTTTTCTAGGTAGTTTTCTTCCCTTCTGAAACATACTTCTTGCAGCAGATTTGGATACATGTTATATCTGGTATCTGGGAGTAGAAAGGAATCAGCTCTCTGCACCACAAACTTGCCATGGACTTACAAATACTCTCTTTCACTGAAAAAGGTTTCCTTGCTCAGTAGATATATTTTTTATTAATAGAAATAACACAATTCTTCATGAAATCACTCTCCCACACACTGTCTGTAAATAATCATTGTGGCAGCCCTGCTTGCAACTGCAATCACTGGCTTTCAAGGCTCCAGAGACCTGCAAAAATATTTTCTCTGTCTTGAAATGTAGAAATATGATGGGGGTTTTCATGTACATAAATAAGATCCATACAAATTCTCAATCAGTCCCCGGCATGAGCATTGCAGGGAGAAGCAGCAGTACTCCCTCTGCAGCATGTGTAGGTACCTCTGGATTAGCAGCAAATCTCAAGTTATTTGAGACTTTTAGTCCAGTTTATGGGTGAGAGATAAGGTGACTAACGCTAAAGGTGGTCTTGTATCAGGAATTCAGATATGGGAACTGTGCTACTTTTCCAATCCCTGATATCAAACTTGTGTCACAGAGTAGATGTTTTGCCAGATTCAATTCTAGTCTCAAGTTGATACAGTCAAACCTATCAGCCTCTTTTTCCTGCTTGTTCACTAATATGGTTGCAAAGCTATTCATCAACTTCTCTTCATAAACAGAAGCAACAAAACCTTTATATGTATAGCTAGCAAACTTGAGCCTAAAAATGTAAGAAAAAGATACACCGCCAATTTCACATTCTTTAGATACCTGAGAAATTGCATCTGTTTCAGATGATTTTCTAGATTTATATGGGATAATTATTAGAAGGCCTATATTTGTGAGCTATTAGTAAAGAGGAAAAAAATGAAGGAACAGCTGATAGGCAGTGTTTAGGAGATGGCTGGTTTTCTAAACTCTGGTCCCAAGGAAGATCGTTGAAAAACATGTAGGATATTAGAAGTTCAAACTTTGGCTAAAACTCAGTAATCTCTAATTAATTAGTACTATGAGATCTGTTGCAGCATTTGGAATGCCAGTGGCTATAGACTATCCAAGCTTGAAGAAATTATTGAATAACATATTTGGTTATAACATAAATTAAAATAGTTAGCTTTCAAGAGAAAGGAGACAGAAATTTGTTATGATCTCCCATCCTTCCTTTACACAATGTCATATAGATACACTTTTTCTATAACAGATAGAGAGGCATTAATTACGGGTGCTGGCCATCTATGCTAATCTCTACTTTTTGTTTTACATAATGATTTGTGTAACTTTCCACAACCAACTGAATACTATTTTATTTGCAAGGAACACTATTCTGAAAGGTCACCTCTCTAAACTTAATTATACTGAACAATCAGAAGGCAAACACCTCTCCCTTACTAAACTTGGGTTCTGCAAGATACAAGCTTATCCTCCAGTGCTTTTTCCTTCCAAATTTGAATTATCTTGAAGTAAGTGTTCATTCGCAATAAAAATAATCCATTATTGATAGGGGAAAAAAATGAGAGAAATTTAGCTCATTACTTTTGAGAGACAGTCTTTATAACTGAGTTTATCATAGAATCCTTAAATCTTTCTGTAGAAGGAAAATATTTCTGTAGAAGACACAGAATGACCCCATATCACAACTGAATATTGTTAGTATTATTCATTAAAGATAAAATCATTCATTATATTCATATTTTCATTCAGAAAATTATTGTTAAATTATTTATGTAAAACATAAAAAAAAAAATTATGTAAAGCAGTATTTATGTGAGGGTGGTGATCAAAGTTTTCACCACATTATGAATTAAAAATTAAGACTACAGATAAAGTGATTCAACCTGCAAAGTAAAGGGAGGCCAAGATGACAGCACGACAAGCAAAATATATTTGATCAAGTTCTTCTGGGGCCTGTATAAATTACTTTGGTTCTCTATCCCCGTATTTGTGTAACTCAGAAGGCAGCCATGGAGAAACTGAGTTGTGGTGATTTCAATGTGGTTAGAACGAGACCCCAGAAAACATAACATGAACAAGCGAATTACAACGTGACTCCTCTGTGGTGATACAGATTGGCTTTTGTTCTCTGTCCTTACTTACTCAGCTTTCATTATTAGCTTACATTTCAAGTTAAAAAGAAGGCTTTTGTTTCAGCCCTCTTTTAACACCCTGCTTAAACTTTGCTTTAGTAGTACCTTTAAGATATTTGAGAACAAAACTATAGAAAGTCTAAGTAGGATTAAAAACAGTTGGGGTTGTATGGTATGCCTACATACCATATATTCAGACTAGAGTTTAGCAACATTACTTAGTCTTCCAAATACATTATTTCTCTTTAGTAAGATGAGATATGTAAGAATAGTAAAATTTCTGGTTTTACAGATAATATTTTCTATCCTAGTTAATGTGAACACACATCAGTTATCGTCTGAAGAGGTTAATGTCTGTGTCACTGTTGAGGGATTGGTTGTGTAGAACAATCTGGTAGAATGGGACTACTTACATATTTTTGAGTGCTTGAAAGCCCGGAGAGACTAAATCTGCAGCTTAACTACAGGCTAGATTGCAGGGTACTTGGGTTTCTTGCTAAGAAAGCTGAAATTTTTTATGTGGGTAACCACTCTGTATGTTCCACAAAAATGGTGCAAATACAATTTTGGAGTTGATATGGAATGGACAGTTGTGCTCAGTAGAAATGAAGAAAGTAAGAAGTCTTGTCATGCTGCACTTAAATACTGTCAAATAAAATGTAGGGGAGAGAGAGAGAAGTTGTCCTTGGAAAAGACTGGTAACCTTATTACTATTATTTGCTAAGTAAAATTGCTCTCAATAAACCAAAACTCATGCAACAAACACACATCACGGACACTACATTCGCAGTTGGAGAGAAATGAGGATGCAAAAGACATGAACTTGCTTTGTGTTCTGAAAGGTAATTTCTTCCATCTAGAACAAAGAGAGAAAGAGAAGGAGAAGCTTACTCTGCCGCTGTCAAGATGTGACAAGGAATTCAAGGAATGAACTAATCTTGTATTCCATCTCATTGTGATATGTTTCTTAGGGAAAAAAAGCCACACACACAACTCCCTCCACCCCCAGCTAAACAAAAAAGCCCAAAACAAAACAAAAACCAACCTCCCCACGGTCCACACTTTTCTCAGAACTCCACTGATTTGTCATTGGTTTATTATGTGATGAAATAGGCATTGACTCAACAAGTTACAAATATGTGTCTGAGTCTCTAAAACCAATGTAAACCAAGACAACAAATAATCCTGAATAGTCTGTACAGTCATATAGACTTAACATGTCTACAGCTGTCAGGGTTTATGGGCGGATTTGGTAGTCACTCAGATGTAATCACCTCAGTCTAAATTCTCATGCCTTTTAGACACAAGATGTAATGTTGAAGCTAGAAAATTATTTCTTGCCAAAATAAATTATGAGTGGCATCTTACCAAGCACCTATGAGCCTCAGATGGTCAAAAAGAAATTGTTTTACTGCAACTCTAACTTGTTCTACTTATTCCCCCATCTGCACCCCCAGTTAATTAATGCTTTACCACAAGCCACACTTCTCTTTCCATTTCCCTGAGTGCATACACTGCTGCTGAGAGAAAAAAAAAATTTAAAATAGTGCAATTCCTGAATGAGAGAACAGTGTTAAAAAGCATCTCTCTGAGCCTTTAGTCTCTGTTCTGAACATTTTGACATGAACTACACTGTGTAGAAAGAAGACACCGGGTTTCTTTGAATGCTGTTTTTGTTTCCTGTAAGAGCCACGGAGAACTTGGCACCAAGTTCCTGCAGTGTAGATGTAATGGTTCTCACTTCCACCAAGTTAATTACTTTGGCAGCAATATATCATCTAAGCTCAGGTTCTGTTACCAGGTAATTACCACCTTATAATTAACTATCTCTTCAAAATGCTTTAGTCTCTGGCTTTGCATCATTTGTAATTAAATCCACAACACCGAAACAAGTCATTTTCCATAGGCGTTAGAGTCAAAGGGACAAAGAACTTGTACATCTGAAGTTGAAAATAAAGTTAAGAATACGGCTCCATGAGCTCATCTTTCAGCTGGTTTCCAGCCTTTCTGGATCCTGACCAGTGTTGCTACTTACAAATTTCGTCGAATCATAGAATGGTTTGAGTTGGAAGAGACCTTAAAGTTCATCTAGTTTCAACCCTGCGGCTACGGGAAGGGACATCTTCCACTACCACATTGCTCAGAGCCCCAGCCAGCCTGCTCTTGAACACTCCAAGGGATGGGACATCCACAGCTTCTCTGGGAAACCTGTTCCAGTGCCTCACGTCCCTCACAGTAAAGATTTCTTTCCTAATATCTGATCTAAACCTACTCTCTTTCAGTTTCAAGCTATACCCCCTTATTCTGTCACTGCATGTTCTTTCAAAATATCTCTCTCTGTCTTTCTTATAGGCTCCTTTCAGGTACTGGAAGGCCGAAATAAGGTCTCATCAAAGCCTTCTCTTCTCCAGGCTGAATAACCTCAATTCTCTCAGCCTTTCCTCATAAGAGAGTGCTTCATCCCTCTGATCATCTTGGTGTCCTCCTCTGGACTTGATCCAATAGGCTGATGTCCTTCCTGTGCTGGGGACCCCAGATTTGGATGTAGCACTGCAGGTGGGGGTCTCACCAGAGCAGAGCAGAGCGGCAGAATCCCCTCCCTTGCCCTGCTGCCCACGCTGCTTTGGATCCAGCCCAGGACACAACTGGCTTTCTGGGCTGCAAGTGCACATTGCCAGCTCATATCCAGCTTCTCATCCATCAACATCCCCAAGTCCTTCTCAACAGGTCTGGTCTCAATCTGTTCATCCCCAGCCGATGTTGATACTGGGAGTTGCCCTGATCCATGTGCAGCATCCTGCACCTGCTCTTATAAAACCTCATGAAATGAAACCTAACCCATGGCCCCAATTCTTGAGCTTGTCCAGGTCCCTCTGGATGGCATCCCATACTTCAAGTGTGTCAACAGCACCGCTCAGCTTGGTGTCATGTGCAAACTTGCTGAGGGTGCACTTGATCCCTTCATCTAAGTCATTAATGAAGATATTAAGTAGCACTGGACCCCTAAGGGACACCACTTGTCTGTGTCTATGACATTGCCTGGGTACTTAGTTTTGCCAGGTAATGACTGAATGAGTGAAATGTTTGCAAGCAATTAAACTTGCTGAGGATTAAACTATCCATTAAAGACATTGGTGGATTGTTGAGCTCATTCTTCCTCTTCATCAATATACTTAAAACAAGTATGTTATTCTGTTACTGATCAAGAGTACAATCTGATGGTATCTGATCAGACTGGGCTCTGTCTGGAAGAGCAGATACCCAGCTGGCACAGAAGAAGTGTTTCCATCATGGCTAAAGAAGAGTCTCCTCAACCTCACAAGCTGCTACAAGCTCTCTGCATCTCCTATGTCTAACCAAGGGAAAAGATCAATCAGGACACATTAAATGCCAAAACTTCTTAGATCTTGAATCCCTAAATTCCTGCATAATAGGTAAGAAAGGAAACCAAATGAAATAAAGAAAAAAAAAACCCATATTTTTTGGCATTCAGTGTCACAGGGACTGATTTCCTTCTGCACACTGAGAGCTCCATTTTCAGCATGGAATCAGAGTTGTAAATTTTGACTGATATGTGGGGACCCACAATAGAGCCAAAACAATTGACAGAAGACGCTTAACAAACATCTCTCCACTCAGCATTTGCCAAGGAAAGGTTGTCCTTTTTTTAATGGCACACAACATGATTTGCAGATCCCTATCTCAGATTCCATGCTCTGCCTTGTCATTCTACTCATGAGTATGGACTAAATTAAGCAGCAGAGAATCTACAAGTGAGGTACTGCAGCATCCAGGTTGTGTCTAACTTGCTCAGGAAGAATCTGTTAGAAGGAGTCGTAGCTTTCAACTGCTCCAAAAAGGTGGTTTTCCTTGCTGGCGTGTTGTAGCAATGGAAAGACCAGCCCTTGCTTAGTTTTCAGCCGATATAGATTTACAACAAATCAGACCAAGCATGCAAAATTGCTACAAATTCACTGTTTTCATGTACAGCACATGGAGCTGGCCTCAGGCAGTCTGGCAAATCTGGTCCTGTCCAACAGTCATTAAGTCTCTAAAGGCTGTCGCATGGTGCTGAGTTTGTCTCCTGGGAAGGCTTTTTCTTGGGGGCGAGGTAGTAGAGAAAAGGGCAAGAAGAAATGAGGCAGATCCATCTATACATGGAGACTCTGAAACTTATGAAGGCATTGGAACAAATTGTAGTTTCTTCATGAAAAGGTGTGTAGAAATACCACCCATGACAAGAGCAAAAATGTTGACCACTAGCCCTACCACTTGAGAATAATCTGGGGCATGGGATCTTGTCATATGCTTTTGTTTTATTTCTGCAAACAAGAAACACACATCTGGGATTCTACTGCTCTTGAAACAGAAACTGTGTTCAAAGTACCATGACCCCAATACGCTAGGCAGTATCACTTCATGCAAGATGTCCAACTTAGCAACAGGAAAACTGGGAACAGAAGAATTTAGTATGAATACCATCTTCATTTTCTCTTCATATCTGATGTCCAGGATATAAACATTTTAATTAATTGATTAACTTTTTCTTTTAGTCAGATGCCCTACTTTTTCATGTACTTTGGAAAAACTCCTCATTGAAATGAACAGTAAAATACAACAATTTCCCTACCTGCCTGTTCTACTCTATTTTAAAATAGGAGGAAAACATCTTTCCCAATGCCTGAGCAAAGTCTAATACAGATCACATCTAGTAGCCATGATAAGAAAAAAGAGATCGTGATTCATTGAAGCATCAATATTTCCAACTATACTGAAAACTGAAATAGGATTTCAGGCAAAGGACAACATTTCCCACAGCTGGATGCTTTGAAAATTTATCTCTGAATAGTTCTTCCAGCTGCTAGTAGTAAAGATTGAGTATCCCAGGTTATATAAGCACACTTTCACCTATATTATCCTTTATTCAGTCCTTCTAAATGGAAAAGATTGCTTATCAGTGTGCATGAGTTTTCCTATGTAAAAACCATTAGGCAATAGTCTCAGCAGTTATTAATCACTCAAACTCTGGTGTTTCACCGCTGATTTAAATTAGCTGAGGATATGCTTCATCCTGTTTCTTACTCTATCTATTTATAAATCCCAGTGCACACATATTATCTATTCTACTGAGCCTATCAAAGTGTCAGAGACATCAAATGATACAGAAAAAAAATCTTCAAACAGAGAAGGTAACAGTCTGCTGAACTTGTGCAAAAGAGTTTCAGACAGTAGAAGAGTGCATTTGGAGAGAGAAAAAAAGCTGGATGCCAAGAATACCAAATTTAACTTTGATCTGCTTCATATCAAAGAGCACGCATATTTTAATTAGATCTTAGGCTCCAAAAATATTATTGCGCTGCCAGACAGAATTAGAAACATTTAGTGTTATCTTGGAGGAACTTGGGGATTTCCACCCTGGCAGAAGAGCATTAATTACAGTAAGTAGTGCACCATAGCTAACTATATTTTTGAAAAATTTGCAATGTGCTTAGTGTTCATGCCTTTCACCAGCTTGAGAGCACTAAAGAATGAATTTTTATTTACTGACAAAACAAATCATGGCATGACCATTAGCTATGTAGGTTTTCTTATGCTGCAAAATACTCACAACTGCAGAGTAAACATATATTTATATAAGTAGGTTTTGCAATCCTTGAGTTTAGATAGCAGAAGAAAAGTTTGAATAGAGATATCTTTTATGAGATTAGCTGAAACAGCTAATAAAAAGTAAGACATACTATGAGACCCAGCTCCCTTCATCACTGTACTGAACCACTGAGTGTCACATACACATTATTCGTAAACTTCAGTCTACAGAAACTTCATAAATCTATTGAATAAGACTGGAAGAAATAGCCTTAGAAGGTAAGCAAATTCATGCAGTCATCATATTAGGCACAGCCTAAGTGAGAAGCCATTTGGGGAAACCTCTAGCCAGCCTTCGTACCATATCACACCTGAAACACTGCTCAAATTGTCTTAAAAATAACCTTGATGTTTGACAAAAACATTCTGTTGGAAAGCTGCTTCAAATCTTCCTTTATATAATTTTTCAGTTGTTCTATTAATCATAGCCAGCCCATACCAACATGTTTCCACACTGTCATGATTGGGTTTTTTTTCTGGTTAAATACCTCTCCTTTCTCCTTTGCATGTACACAGTGAGTACTTAGAGAATGTCTTCCAGCTTGATTTTGTTGAAGTAAGGAAGTCAAGCTCTTGTAGCTTCCTTTTGTATGTAACACTCCCTCTGTAACCTGATTACCTTAAAATGCCTTCAGGTGAGAACCTGTTCTGAGTTTGTCTTTCTTCAAGTCAGCAGAACAGTATTAGCTAGAGAATTTCATAACATTGTCACCATCCTGCCTGCAATAGCATTAATACCCTGTTACTGCAAACAGATCACATACCAATCCCCAAAATTCATTTCGTAATTTAGTTCAGAACTATAACTTCATTGTTTCTTAAATGAACTTGTCCCATACTTATCAACAGTTTTCTTCAGTAATGCATCAAAAATGCTATCTCATTTTTAGGAAAATCAGTTATTTCTGTTTGATACAAATTAGCCTCAGTAATCCCATTTTTTTTTCATTGAATGCTATCTTATTTTTTTAGTTTCTGTGTAGCTCCAACTTTTCATCACACTATAGTCTAAACCACTAAAAAAGTCTGAAATTAAAGCAATGAGTTTTTAGTTGTTTTTATGGGTTTTTTTTCCCCTTAAATATAAGCTGTATTCTGAGGGCTCCCATAAGAGTAAATTACCTCTCTCCTAACCTGAAGTTGCCTCTCTCCTTGCTTTTTCTTATCAAAGCTACTGACACAAATATATTACAGGTGTACTTAAAAATTCTAACTTACTAGTAGATTTATAACTGGTTTTAGCTACTTAACATCCCTTATAAGTTATACAGCTGTCAGTCCTATCCTGGTTTCAGCTAGGGTAGAATTAGTTTCCTCACAGTAGCTGTTACAGTGCTATGTTTTGGATTTGGAATGAGAAGGGTGTTTTGGATTCAGAGTGAGAAGGGTGTTGATAACACTCTGATGTTTTGGTTTTTTCTAAGTCATGTTTATCCTAAGTCTCATGCTGTGCCAGTGAAGAGGGAGCAAACTGGGAGGGAGTATAGCTGGGACAGGTGACCTGAACTGACCGAAAGGATATTCCACACCATAGAACACCCGAGTATATAAACTGGGGGGAGTTATCAGAAGGGGAGCTGATCTGGATTCAGGAAGGGGGTCTGGCATCGTTCAGTGGGTGGTGAGCATTTGCATGGTGCATCACTTAGTTTTCCCTTTTCATTTTCATAAATATTATAATTTACCATTATTACTGTATTTTACTTTATTTTCATTTATTATGTATCTCAACATACAAATTTTACTTTGATTCTCCTCTCCATTCCACCAGGGTGAGGGTGGAGAAAGGGGGTGGAGTGAGGGGTGCGTGATGCTTGATTTCCAACTGTAATCCACAACAGTCCAATATACAGATCTGTTTCAAAACCCACTCTGGAAACTCAGAAGAACTTAGTCCCTGCAAACCGTATATACCAGCATTCAGTGTGCCAAATGTGAGAAGGTTACTCAGAACACAGTTATACAGCAACAGGGGGTAGCTAAACCTGTTTGGAAAACTCCTCAGGTGATTTCCTAATCACGAGTGAATTCTGGTCAATAACAGCCTTGAATACCACATTATTTCATGTTTAGAAGCTATGGTTTTCTTAGATAATGTTTTTATTATGTAAGATAGGCTAAGTAACTGACAATGCCATCTTTCTTCAATTTCTTAAGGTGGAAAAACATTATTCAAAAGCTGTTTATGAGACTGCATGTGGATGGAATACCTCGCAAGCCACTCATAATAGCTTAAAAGTGATGTTAGCAAAGAGTAGCAAATACATTAAGCAGTTCCTAAATTAATTCTCAAAGTAGATACTTGTTTTCCTTCATTTGTGCCTCAACTTTTGATCCCAGTGAAACAGTATCTGAAAGTAGTAGCTGGACAACCAAAGCAATTTTATGAAACAGATATTTAAAATATCAATTCTGATTAGATAAACTCTTGCTGTTATCTATAGTTCAGACATCTATCAGGCTGTCAGTGCTTGTATTCAGTCACAGATCACGCATAAAATTCACAGCAGAATGTGACTGCTGACTGACAGATAAAAATATTAATATCTACACATTACACTGTGAATTAATGCATAGCATTTTAGGTGATTCAGCAAACCACTAGTAGTAACATTTATTTTTAGCATGCTTTCATTTTCTGCATGCTTTCATTTTCTTCTTGGATCTATATTGGGTATACTTCATTTGAAAGAAATTATATGTTTCCTCATTAACAGAATAATTAGGGACCACGAATATGTTTCTGTTTATGGCAGAGATGATGTTTTGATTATGTATCCCAAAATAGAGTGAAAGCATTTGGCTGGGAGTCTCGGTACCACTGAAGTAAAAGCAACATGTTTTTAACGGATGGCTAAATAGAACATACTTCAACTGCAAATCTGAATAACTTTAAGATATACTGGAGCATTACAGAATTGCCTGACCAGCTGTTTCCCATATCAGATTGGTAAATTGTAAAGAGACTTAAAGGACCATTACTAGATAATATTCTTTCCAGTAGAAGCACACCACAGTCCTCCCTATGCATCCTATGCTCTTATTGTATCTTGACTGCTGAAAATGCACGAATATAGACAAAGAGACAGGTGCATGAGCCTCACATCAACATATGAAGACTTAAGAGTGATACAATTTTAAAAGCTCATTCTTCGTTGAGAAGGTTTTTGGGCTAGGATGCTCTTTAGGACTGGTAATATTAGCCATAGCTGAGTCAATCTGTCAGCAAACTGATCTACTGTAACATTAAACTTCGGCAAACCAAGTCTGACAGTTGATATTTCAAGCAGACCTATTCACGTGTTTAAAACCCAATTCATTCTGCAATGCAGTTTTTCACAATCTGTGTAGCATTCACAAGATTCAAATATTCATATCCTTACGGGACACACATTTTCTGCAAGCTCACAGATATGCAATGACAAAGTAGCTGACCTATATGATAATGAGCAATACAACTAGTCACTAGATACTGTAGAACATATAGTTTTCTGAAGATTCAGTCTTTTTTTCAAAGTCTGTGTTCAGAAGTGTTATAAATATTCCAAAATTACTTAAGTTATTTTATTCTCATTTTTCTTTGAACAGTTGGTCCCCCAAAATTAATTAAAATGCTGGCTTTTAGCTTTGGCCTGTTAAAACTTCTTTTATGATTAGAACATAGTGTTAACACATCTGGCCATCAGGAGAACAAACATCTACTTTAAAAAAATCAACTAAACTGGATATTTACCCGTTAAGACTCAGCATAAATGTTAGACAGTCTATTCTGAGAGTGAGCTATAAGTAACTGAAAAATATTTAAAATATTATAATATTATATTAATTTCTCTTTCTATTTCTGGAAACTCCTGAGAAATAGTATCAGGTCTTATCACATCAATTGGTAAACACTGAAATATAACAGGTCAGCTAAAGAAATCAGTTTCCTCCTTCATAATTTCTTCCCTCCCTGCAACTTCCCCCCTGATTCCAGCAACCAGTGTGGCAAAATCTCATTTTACCAAAATACTCTGAGAGCTTGAAAAACAGATCATTCATCAGGACTTGAAGGCTGCAATTAACTTGAGTAGAAAAACTTATCTATTTTATCTACAAAATTACTTAAGAATTGCCGGTATAAAAAAATACTGGCATAAAAAATATTAATATAAAAAAAATTAAAAATCATAAATTATAGTAGATTTTTATACATACGAGTCTCATAATGATGATATTATGAAGAATTCTTTCAATATTTTACAGTTAAATGAGACTGCTATGAAGTTTTATGCTACCAGATTGAAAGAAATCTCTATCATGGACCAAGAAATATTGGCCTAATTTACAACAGAAAGAAAACAAACCACTGTCAGGATCAGAGTTTTTTTGTTGGGTGAAAGACAAGGTCAAAAACTGCAAATTGCAGAATTAATACATAAAGTATTTCTTAGTTCAAATAGTGAAATCTCCACAATAAGGTGCATACGCACTTTTCTTTTGCCTACAAATGCTACAGGTGTAGGACCAAAGTAGGGCCTTTCACTCACCATGAAATGACCCAGCACAACTAATCCTCAAAACAATAAATAATTGCTGGTATCAGGTTTTTAATCCAGACCCACAAGCCTGCGGTAACTCAAATGAGAAATCCAAACTGAAATCCAAAATAATGTCAGTCACTGTTGATTTATTTCAATGAGGAAGAGACTTTGAAAAAACAGCCCGGAAGTCAAAATTTAGAGTGTGCTCTTCAGTAGCCTGAAGCCAAAAAACTTCTTGTCACAAATCCCTGTGAAATAAAGTTTAAAAATTTAAATAAGAATGAATGCTGTTTATGAAACTGATTAAAGAAAGGGTTACTGAAAAGTTGGTTTTGGTGACAGAAACTCCATTTATGTAACAGTACAACACTTAGCTTTTCAAGAGGGGTGAGGCAATTTCATATGACCTTTTTCGAAAACCACTGAGAAATGCTGGCTTCACTTTTTGTCATGTGAAAAATTAAAACTGAGATGGGGCTTCAACCCATGAGACAAAAAAGAGCTACTATGAGAAAATAGGATAAAATTCCAAAGATTTTTAACAGCTTGAAAATTGGAGACAAACACAATACTCTACCCACTGAGATTTCAGTAAAGCAAGATGTAAATAATGCTAGTGTTCTGTTCCCTTCAAAATAGAAGTCAAACATGACAAAAGTTTAGGATTCTTAAACATTTTAATGATTAATAATAGTTACACAAAAATTTTAATAAGATTTCTGATAGCTGCATTATATATTTTGTTTCTTGGCCATATACCTCATTTATGTTTCTCAGATTGGGGCCTTTATTCTTGTTTTCTCCCTGTGAATAAAGAGAAAGATCCTTACCATCCACTTGCTTCCCAGAACTCAGGATGTAAGGAGAAAGTGGCAGCCAGGATTAGGCTCCTGACAAAGCTCTGGGAGATACGACATGAAAGCTTGAGGCTAATTTCCAAACAATTCTTTGGTTTGGGTCAGAGCACATAACAGTCCCCCCCAGGCGCCTGAAAACTGGATTTACAGTTTTCACTCTGAATGATGTACCAACATACTTTCCCTGCTGCAAGGCAGCAAAAGGGAAGGGAGATAAAATAAAAGCTGTGTTTTGCAACAGTCCCCCAGTTTTATTCAGCATAGAGTACTATAGTGGTTATAAGTCTGGGGTACTGAAAAACTACAGTTCCTTAAAGTTCTGAAAACCCCCAAGATTTCATCAAGTGTCACATTATCTGGTGGTGGGAAGGGTTGAGTTAAACCATTTAAAAACAAAACAAGAAATATATAATTCTTATTCTTTCACTTATGGAGAAAAGTTTAAAAATGTGATCTCTGATGGCTCAAGAACATAAGGCAAAGAAAATATACCCTTTGAAGTTCATGGCATTTATAAAGACCTGAGTCACGATTTTTGTATGTTTGAGGTTGACAGTAATTTATTTAGTCCAGCATAAGTATGAGAAATGGTAGAATAAATAGAATACAGTTGTTTCACTGTTATCATATGCACATTTAAAGGTATAATAAGTGACAGACAGCCTTGCATTCTGTCTTTACATATCAAAAACTTTTTTCATTCAGCAAAAACCTTTAATCAAGTCCCTATCTGGAGAAGTAAGGGTGCATAGATGTGCGTGTTTCACAATCTGTACACCAGATAAAAGTATTGTGATCTCACAAAGTGCTGTGATGCCATCATGGTTTTGGACAAGGCTGAATAGAGTCTGTGCCTCTTTTTAAATCAAATTCTCTTTTGTTGGCTGTCCCCTTCTCATGGAACAAGAAGAAACCTCCATGTCTTCAGGGGACTGCACCCCAGGGCACAGGATGAAAACGCAAGGTATCTCTGGGACTTATCTTTTTCTCCTGCTCCACTAGGAACAGGTTGTCATACCCAGCATATTACCAGCCCACCAGTGACCCTGCAGCATTTTTCTGGGGAATAGGTTGCTACCAGTGGTGGGTGGGAAAGGGGGATGTGAGGTGGGCTTTGCTTTGAACTTCTCTGCTTCCATGAAAACTGCAGAAATTACATACTCATTCTAACTCAAGAAGACATAGGGACAGTGTGTTGTAGATGATCCAGAATGGAGGGAAGCAGTCAGCACAAAACACTAAAACACCTGTCAGAACAAGTTCATAGCACCAAACTGTACAATGCATTTAGGGCTGCTTTACTGTCCATCTGTAAATAGTCAATTTATGTGCGCTGTCTCCAGACTTAGTCAAATTTCCACAGATATCTGAACTCTTGGATAGCATTTCCAAAAGAAATTAGCATTACCCCCCCCTCCAAAACACACGTTTACTGATCATGGGGTTTTATAGAGGTGTTGCGATGTTTTTCAGCTGATTTCACTTCTAGCCATTAGGCAAAGTAGTAGCCACACCTGGTCCCCTGCCCAAATGGTCTTTATGCTTCTGAGGGAAGAGGGAAGTTACAATTCCACCCCTCATGGGAAACTAAACATTTATTTATTTGTTTGTTTGTTTATTTATTTACTTACTTACTTATTTATCTATTAAACTACAACATTGTCACAAAACACATGAAAGCTGCAGAAATAAAAGCTGTACTAAAAGCTTACAGTTTAAAAACAGTTGAAAGTCTACCTAGATAACCCCACAAATATTTTTAATGGATGGGATTGTGATCAAAAAGGACAGGATTATGGTCAAACATGAACCTGAAAAGGCCATGTCTATTTGTACAACTGGAAGCAACAAGTGTAATTCCCTGAATTTTATCCACATCCATATAAAATTGAAAAACCTGAGGCAGATATTTCTTATTGAGCTGGGATATTTGTGCAAACAACTTAGTCATGTAAATGGCTGCAAAAAATGCTTCCAATTCATTGCTCAAAATACTGGAATGTATCTTGGATTCTAAAGAAAAGCCATTAGGTTAATTCAGAAAAATATGATTTAGAATTTGGAAGAATGCAGGGGGATTCTTGAAAACTAAGAAAAAAAAAATTCAGGAACTGCAATTTTGGGATTTTTTTCCACATAAAATGCAACTTTTAGCAACTAGTATCTTCTAAAATCACCTCATAATCGAGGCACTATCGAGCCATACCTATAATCTGCCACAAGTGCATGTCTATGAGCACTTCAGCTCGTATCAACAATACTACCCCATACAGATTGAATTTCCCAGTTGTTGCTGTTTACGATGTTTTGGTTCACATTGCAGAGCAGACAAATAACAAGGAAGTAGATTCTTCCCAGATGAAATTAAACTGGAGGGGCACTCCAGGAGCAAACCAAATGCTCTCCAACCACTAAGGGACATTCATTTCATTGGAAAAGAGATAGACTGAAGTAGGCCTACCTGTAAAACAAAATTTTGGGTTATCAGAACAGTGTGCTTCTGAAAATTTATGCTTATTGAGTTGTATCATCTATTTATGTGAAAATAAGCCTGTGAACTACACAGTCACTATGCAACTTGAGGAGAGTCCTCTAGATCCATTCCTGGCTGGACAGCTCTCCACTACTAAAATCAGTCATGATTATCATGAGATGGAATGAGTATCTTCTGCGTTTGAAGAACTGGGGGCATTATGTTTGTACTCAAAGAAATTATAGATAATAAATAGTTTTTAAGGGAAAAAATATTTTTGAATTCTATCAAAAAGAAGCAACATTAAATACCCCTTTCTGAGTAGAAAAATAGGATTCCTATGAATATGTTTCACTGAAAATCAGTTAGAGGTTATCTGGAAAGAGATGTAGCAGACACATGTTTTCTTCTGTAGCAGAAATGAAGGTGAGAATAGGAACATTTGTCTTGTCAAATTCATTTATTAATGAAGTACAAATTGGTGGGCTAAGAAAATCATGGCCCACTTTTTTTTGGTAAGACCTGTAAATATTTTTTAATTTTCATGTGCCTTCTGCCTTTGAGTCTTTAAGTAGTATTTTCTTAGCATTTTCAGCTTTTCTATATTTAGACTCTTTATTCAATCATTTGTTTATTTTGAAATGACAGTGGATATCATGTACTTAACCAATACTAGGAGCTGTAATTTTACAAAATGGAAGCAAAAGTATGAATTCAAGTACTGTTAGTGAGTCTCATTATACAGTACCAAAGAGCAATCACATGCTGTGGCAGCTCAAAGCAGCCCAAATCTCTAAAACATGAGCTGGGTGTGTTGGCTCTTAGAAAACTTTACAACACCCACTCATTTCATTCTAAAATGAGATTAAAACCTTATATGAGGTGTTTGTTATGAGGACATATTCTAAAAAAGGAACAGACTCGCGGGTATCATAAAACAGAATACTGTCAACTGAACAGTATTTCACAGGATATGTGCGTAATTTTAGTAATGGTATGCAAAAGCAAATATTTAGCAAACAATTTCTTTGATGCCTCACTCACAACTTGGAAATATGCAGCCTAGATCTGCATTTGACATCTCTATGCACAGCAGTAGGAATTCTAAAGGCTGTGTCATTTTCGGCTTTTTTCAAAGAGCAAGCACCAACATTAAAAGCTACAGCCAGCCAAATTTAGTGTAATAACCCATCACTGGTTTTATTTTAAATAATTTGATTCCAGAAATTGGTGCTTGATCTAACACAAATTGCAAGATCATAATATTCCCATGAACCAGGAAATCTCATCCTTCTTACACTCTATTCAAGAAACTCGAGGGAACCCTGGAAATCAAATATTTCCTAGTTAATATAAAGAAATATTTGTTCCGTAAGCAGGAAATATAAGCTGAATATGGAGGCTTTACTGCAGGGTATTCCAACCATGAGTTCCACACCAACATAGTACCACCCCAGGATTGCAACTGCATCCTGAGTTGAGAGAGATCGCTCTCATAACTGAGGAAGAAATAAGTGAACAAAAGACCGAAAAAACCCAAAATAAAACCCTTTGAGAATAGGACTGTATAAATAGAGCTTGTAAGAGATCAATCACAAAAACAGTGCAAAGAGTGACTCTTCTGAAGAAAAATATTACTTTGGTTCAGACATGTTAGGGCTACCAAGTTTCAAAACTGGTATTTCAGAAGTGTTTCTTAAATTCTTTGAAACGCATCATCTGCACCTAAAAACGAGAAGATTTCTTTGAGAAAATATGAGAAAGAAATTTCTTGTGGCCTTGGATGCCAACCTATGCTTGATATAACAGAGCTTTGTATTCTTAAAAAGACCATACAGGATATTTTTGGTAGCATAAGAAAATTAAAAATAAAAAATTCTGGTAAACATGTTGAGTAATAGTTCAATGGTCAGGCCTCAGTTACTCACAGAGGTTAACCAGACATAAAAGATTTAACTTTTCTGACAAGTGTATTTCTTGTTAGAGTTGAAATCAATTTAAAATCTCTTAAACTGACTGCTTAAGCACCCCCAGATAATACGTTATTTTCAAAGTCTGATAAGGCAACTTCTAACGTTCCACTGTTTTTAATAGGTAAGAAAACAAACTGCACATCCCAGAGACAATTCATGCAAATATTCTGTGTGTCTATTTCAGCTAAATTATTTTTTTACACTTTTCACTACGTATAGATTTTATATTAGATTTCTAAATCCTACTAAAGCATTTTCTACAGGCTTCCAATATGGCCTTTCAGTTTTTAAACTTCGTTTTCTTTTAAAACTTTATGACTCCATGTGGAACATATTAAATTTACTGCCTGTGCAGTCTGCAAATAATTTCTTATTGTTTATTTTAATTGATCTTTAAAAATAATCAGTGAATAAAAAAGTTGTGAGTTTAACATGTTTAATACCCTAGCAACTGGGCTAATGAACTTCAGAGAGCTGCAGCAGTGTCTTTTGGCCCCTGCTGCCAGACCAAGCGTGTTCTGTTCTCTCCTACCCAGAAGCACTAAGCACTTCTCTGTATCAAAGCCAAGCTTTGAAATGGCTTGTTTTGTTCTCTAAGTTAGGAATAAAGGCAAACACCAGTAAAGCAATTAGCTTGGAACAGGTCTTGTGTATGTTTAAAAATACCGTTTGTTGACAAATCCCAAAATTAAACTGTTGCTATGTATCTGGTCAAGCAGTGTTAAGAGGCACATAAACCAGAAAATTTGGTAAATCATGTTCAGCTGTAAAAGAAAGTTGTCATGTGTGAATGAAGTGGCACTACCAGAAATATTATCATACTTAACTTTCAAGTAAAGTAAAGTAATTACTGACTTTGAAAATGGCAAGATGTAATGGTCTTTTAACATTTTGAAGCAGCAATGACTGATGCAAAATTAGAGCTGACCCAACGGCAAACATTAAAATTACTAGAAATTAGCTTAAATTATCATTAAAGAAGTACATTAAAATAGATAACTTTCAAAGTGACTAAATAATATTAAAATGCAGAATAGAAGTATTGATATGCAAATCTTCTCTTACAAAGATTAGAGCTCTTTAGCAGTTTTGCTATGTACCCTTTCTAGTCCATCAGAAAGACCAATGTAAAAACTATGTTTTCTATATAGAAATACTTCTCAAATTGAATTTCTTATTAGAAAGAAACATATGCAGAGGCCAAAAAATGTTTATGAGATGTCAAAAGCTCAAGATTATTGTGCTTCTCTAAAATGCAAAATGTAGATGGATCTGGACTTCATAATGTAGGCAAGTGCCCCTAGCCACAGGTGATGGCAATTATCTGGATATACACTCAAAGCTCTATGCTTTCCACAAAGAGCTGAACAGCAACAAATGCCTGTCTCTAAACACAGTGGTTAAAATCCCATCCTGTGATGTGGGAGATCCTGTTCCAAATCATATTGAGTCAGCCTACCTTCAGCACCTTTTTCTTCTAAAAACAGGCTGCCTCAGTCATTTTGATTTCCTTATTTAATGAGCTTAACTTCATAAAGAATTCCTTAGGTAGAATAGAAAATAGATAAAAGATGTAAAGGACAGCCTCAGGTATTTGATCCTTACTATGATGCATGTTTGTTGATAAATTCCCCAAGGTAAATTGTGAAACACTTGTTCAAAAATAGTCAGATTCACAAAAGGATAACAGCAGTCTTTGTAAGAATTTAAGGGTCAGGGAAAGCATTGCATGCCTTTTGGAATCCTGACACTTGTTCAAGTACATCAGCAGCATGACATAAAAGAGCCATGTATGACAGGACTGTCATCTTTAACATTTCAAAATATATATTTCAGAGACTTCTACAATTATTCACAAATGTTAGATGACAGGATTTCTCAAATGCTTTTCCATATTTAGCTATTTTCCTCCACCATCAGGGAAGGAGAATCAACTGGGTAATTACAAAAAATTCTACAGCCCTTGGTCCTGTCACATGGATCAACTTATCAACTATTCCACACATATCATTTTGCTGAAACCTGTTTCAGGAGGCTTCAATGTCCTGGACATCACTGTGCTTCAGTTAACAAAGCAAGAATACTTGGAAATTAATTCAGTTCATGAATTCTGGAATGATATACATTGTCACCAGATGTCAACCACAAAGGTACAAATGCTCTAACAGGTTTTGTAAATAAATTAGAGGGTTATTCTAGGTTTCAGGCACTGCTCTATTAATATCATGATTATCTCTTGAATGTTTCTCTTATTTCATGCTCTAAACAGTAGATAATGATAGCATTGATCATATCCAAATTGAACAAATATCTGATGGAAAGAGAAATAATAAACTGTAAGTTTCATGACATACATTTCTCACCCATCATTTCTAGGAAGTTTCCTCTCCTAACACTTGAAAACTTTTGCTGTAAGAGTCTTTTTGTTGAATATAGGCTTCAGTTTGCAGGGATGTGTTTGTAAACTGGCCACTGGAGAAAGGCACTGGCAGGGTAAAAAGTTTGAAGAGAAAACACAGTGTTCTAGTGAGTAGCCCTGGGCTTAATTAAAAATATATTTAGAGCTTTGTTGGAAGCTATTTCAACCAACAATTTTTTGGATTTTTTACAACAGGGATTTGGTTGTTCCAAAACAAATTGAGAGAGGCATTTCTTCATGTTCAACACTCCCCATATAAACACTGGATACAGTCAATATTTAACAGGAGCAATATACCTAACACTTGCCGAAGTCTCTGTGTGCCAAGTTGAGCCTTCAGGAAGGCCCACTTTTAGACATTAGGTCATCTGTAAAACGATGGAAGTGGACCAATCTTAACTTGGAGCATTTCATTTTCAAATTCATCTACTTGGGTCATGGCTTGGAAGACATAATGTGCTACTACAAGTTTTCTGAGTAGAGACTTGTTTCAATTCTTCACTTTCACTTCTAGTGAAATCACTTACTGCAACCATTTTCAAAAGAAGCTGGGCAGGGGACGGTACCACAGAAACCAACCTGCTCATCAACCTTGCCAGCTGGTCACAGTTCCAAAGCAACATAGTTCACATCTTCAATGCTAATCGGCCTGTTTCCTAAGCCAAAATCATGTGGCTGTTGAAAAGAAAATGTTGATTTTAAGTATAATATTGGTTTAGTTGTGATCATTTAAGATTATAAAACAAAGTTTATATGGAGAGAGAGCATTTTTTCATAGATTAGTCAGTCTGCCCTCTGGTCTCCGGGCCTTTATGATTGCATATCTTCAATATTTCTCTGTAATCATAAGTGAAACAGATTGTTTCTTGTTTCTAGAGAAAGCTGAAATTATCAAGTAATCAGTATCTAAGCAAAAACATGGCATTTAAAGTTAAAAATAAATAATTTATTTGTAAGGGTTTTAAGGTGATTGGTTTTGGTACTTGCTTGTATTTTGCTCCTCTTAATTTCTTCAGCTACAAAACTCATGTACCATCTTGAAGTTTCCACTCTCATTCCATCATTTGATCATACCAACAGCAAGGACCAAGCTTGAAATTAGAGCTGAGTTTGTTTTCCTGATTCAGTCCCTTGGAGATGACCAGGTAATCACTGTATATGAATTAAATTCTTCACCAGTCTCCATTCTACTACTGTTGGGTTTTTGGCAGCTTTTTATACAAAAATAAGTTTGTGTACTTCAAAGAATGCATAACATTCTGGGTCAATACATCTTCATTCTCTCAGGCCTGGGAGTCAATGAAAAGAAGAATTTGTTCCAGTCTAAACAGTGGAATTCAACTATTAACCACAAATATCCAAAATGATTTTCTAAGTTTCCAATGAAACTTAAAGATGGATTTTTTTTTTTTTGTATTATTTTAAAAAATTTCAAAAGATAAATTCTTGTCCCTAAATTAACTGTCAAGCACAATTAGGATTGCAGTTTCCTAGGAGAAAAGTGTTACTTAAAGTAGCACAGCTCTAGAAATGGCACTAAATTACTGAAGTGACAATCAAACAAGAGACCCTTGGGCCAAAAGTATATAAAAATAAAGATAAAATATTACCAAAAAATAAGGTTTAACACCTCTTGGGTTTGAGGGAGCTGGGATTGTTTAACCTGAAGAAAAGGAGACTGAAGGAGGACCTTATTGCTCCCTACAACTACCCGAAAGGATGTTTCAGCAAGGTGGGGGATGGTCTCTTCTCCCAGGTAACAAGCGTTAGGACAAGAGGAAATGGCCTCAAGCTGCACCAGTGGAGGTTTAGATTAGATATCAGGAAAGAATTCTTCACTGAAAAGGTTTGCAGGCATGGCAAGTGGTGGAATCACCATCCCTGGAAGTATTCAAAATATGTGTAAATGTGGTGCTTAAAGACATGATTTAGTGGTGGATATATCAGTATTAGGTTAATGGTTGTACTCAAGGATATCAGAGTTCTATTCCAACCTTAATGATTCCATGATTCTTTTCAAGTGCAAAGTGAGATCTAGGAAAATAATGACAAAGGACCAAATTAATTAGCTAATATGACATAAGTATTGTCAGGATAGAATTGGTAGGAATAGTGCCAGGTATAAAATTCTGTAGTTTGGAATTTTTTTAAAATAAATTATTGTCAAAACACATTTTCTGAACGAGTGTGCAATATTTTTTCCTAACCGAACAAAGTTGCACGTGTTGCAAGGAAAGAATTTTAAACTATTACATCACATTGGATTTATAGAATATTTTTGGTACTCTCTCTAAAGTAGTCACCATCTCCAGGAGTTTATTTCCTTCTGGTGGTCCTTTTTTCATTTGAAACACACATACAGAGATGGAAAAAAAATAAACTGTATACATTAGCTCTGTGTATGAAACCTAGTACCATGAAGGAATTTCTATCACTCTGCATTGTATGGTTTTTGACAACTTCTGCACTGAAAATTGCTGTTCAACCCCTCCATGGACTCTTGAACCATTTGTTCAAATTTTAATCAGAGGCAAAGCAACCTTTCACAGACCTCTAAGTCTCTGACTAGCCGAGGGGTATGCAGAGGGCATCTAAATCAATATTTCCCAATGACCTTTCCTTGTTCCATACAAATAAGCATATTCCTATGTAACTGGGAAGTTTTCTCTGTCAAATTGGCTTTCCCAATTCTACCTTGGCCCTATCCAGACTATCCTCCTTTCCTTCTCCCGCTCCATTTGTTCTTTTTACTGCTGTCAGGCTTTCCTGACTCTTCACATTCCTCTTCAAAATGCAGCTGCTTCCTTCTCTCCCCCATACCAGTAAAATTTGCTGGCCCCTAATTTTATCAGCCAGATACCCTACTAAAATTAATGTGAAGAATGTGAGCAAACTTTGAGAAAAGACTGATCTGACATGACCTCACCCATATGACAGGAATTTTAATATGTGCTGAACATCTATGAACATAATGCTGATTCTGTTCTCCTGCTCTATCTTGATTTCTCATTACATTTACTGTATAAGACTTCATGGAATTACTTGACTCTGTAGGAAAATGTTCATATTTGAATGATAACTCCAAAGACAAGAATCTAGGTAGATGTTTAAATGTCACTGAATTTGTGACTGTGAATGGTTTCATGGAAAATTAGTAATTTTTTAATAACTTTTGCATGAATAGAGAACTGAAGAATTTCTAAATGTTTTGTAAATACATAGGTTTTTCATATTGCCTTTACAGGCAGACAATGTTACAGGTACTTGTACCAAGACTGGCTGAAATGGTGCTAACTGATGTATTCAGTGGGACTTGTACCAAATTGTTTTGAATAACTTAAATGCAGATTTACATATTTAAGGCTATATTGACTGCTTTTCTGACTTTGTAATTCCAGGCATCTGCTGCATTACATGATCTTTTCACATAACCTGAAGCAGACTGAAATGTTAGCTTCAGTAATAAGACGTGCAGAGTTCGTTGAGGAGCAGCAAAGTTTGGTTTGGCTCCATTTCTGACTGAGCAAGTTCTTCAACTGCTCAAGACACTCTCTAGTTAGCCATGCAGTTGCATCTCCTCTAACATCTCACTCTGCTTTGCACAGCCTGTATATCTTGCCACTGCCTCTTTTCCTAAGTTATATGTGAAAACCATTATCCTTGAAACCCAGAATATTTTTCTGCAGTCATAAACATGCATTTAATAAAAGCAACAGGTCCTCTTCATTGCAGACTCTTTCTAATCTTTATGTTCTGATTAATGGTCCACTCTAATCCATTCATCTCTACCAGGAGGAAATGGAATAAAGCCCCTTGTATTTTATTAGACAGTTAGCAGTAGATGAAAAAAAATATAAACCCTTAATGGTATAGACTAAAATTTTATTTTCCAAATGGCTATTAATAGCCAATTGTAAAACTGTAAGTATTTCTTGACACAATTTTTAGCGCGTACTTCTTGGGAAAGCTGATTTAACCTCAAATGCATAGCAACACATAGGAAGATTTGCAACATGGAATTGGTTAAACATTTGCTGTTTTGAGAATAGAAAGCAACTATCTTTAGACACTTCAAAAACTCGTTATACTCTTTGTTCTAGAGCACATCTAGTGCATACTTATTCTAGTGCGCATTAAGTATTGGGTTTTTCTCTCAGTTCCTCATCACATTTTATTGGAATGCTTTGTTGGCTTTGTTATTTTCCCAAAATCTCCTTTAAATCTAATTTTCAGTAGTTGTTTCAGTCAAAAATGGAATTGAAAGAAAATTAACTTCAGTTTCCAGTGCAGGCACAATTTTAAGTAGAAGAGTAGGTGCTTTCTTTTTTCAAAGTCTGATACGGTCTACTATGGAAATTATATGAATGTTACCCATAGAGGCAGATAGCAAAGCAAATAAAATTTTCCAAATTTAAATTCAGGAGGGGTTTTTTTGTAGAAAAAACTTTAAGAATATCTCACCATATCATAGCTTGGAACAGAATATCTTAAAATACTGTGTCTTAGATAAGTAATCTAAGTATTAAGTCCGCGTGAAGTTGGGATTTTAGCCTATAATTTTAGAGCTGAATTACTCCTTTTAGTTGTTCTGTATAGCAAGACGGTGAGTTTGGCTCTCATTCAGACTGGTTTTAGAGGGAAAATTAGTTACTACTAAATAATATATCAAAAATATTTGAGAGATGGGAAGTGTATTCATCAAACAACTACTGAAATAGAATATCAACATAGCAACATATAAGATACCTGATCTTTCTGCAAGCTCACATGTGCTTCTTATAGCCCATAAAAGGCCTGTTAAATTTTAAAATTAGCTACTGCATATTAATACACTTACTTAAAATTACTTTGCCTTTGGGCTTTGAAATTCAAAGAATTATAGCATTTTTGAAATACAATTGCAGCTTATGTTTGTAGATTACATTTTTACAGTGATACTTACATCTATGCTATCCTTAAACAACATTCACTCAAAAGGAAAGACCAAAGCAGACATCACAGTAAGCCTTAATATTTAAAGTATACATCAGGAAAAAAACCCAAAAACCCCAAAACCAACAACAACAACAAACCAAAACAATGGGTCATAATTCCACAAAATATGAGGGGTCACTTATCTCTCAGTGACTGTATTTTCAGCAAATTGTTCAGAACAGCAATATTCTGAATGATGTTTCTGGCTGTAGTTCCAGACAAAATTTGTAAACCGTATGGACAAACACCACGCCACTGGAATGCTCCTTGGTCTTCTTGGTCTACTGTCAAGCAGTACTTTAAAGACAGTGAGGTCTGCTCAATACCTCAATGTCAATACTCTCTAATATTGCACTCATGCTGGTATTTAAAAGTAAGTTGTGCATTATTGCAGCCTAACCAGCTAAGTTAATATCTCAGAGAAATGTATGGATCAGATAGATGAAGAGTTTTACTATAGTGCATTTAGATCAGTGATTACAAGCAGCAAACCAAATAATCCATGCAATGACCATAAATGTGGTCATGCAGCAGACTAGGCAAGAATATAACCTCACTGCTGGTCAACAGGCCTATCTGTACTAATCAATGTGTCATGAATCTGGAGTACAGTTCTCTCCATGGGACAACATGCTTTTATTTCTTCTTAGGTTGATATACACAAGCTTAACCTCAGAACTTCAACTTACATTTCACATTCAGGGCTAGGATCATCTAAAGATAATTTTGTTCTTCAGCCTTTTTCCTGATTGTTGTGGTATGAATTTTCCGCAAGAACGCAATATAGTTGCCCCCGAATAAAGCTCAAGTGTCCTAAGGTGTTATATATTTACTTCTTCGATCAAATAAAAAAATTCTATCTTCAAAACTAATTTTTTATTATTTTATCAGCACTGGCTTACTCAACATATCAGACTCTAAGAGTAGAGAATAGCCTGATTTGAACATACAGAAAATTTATGGGGTTGTGAATTTCCTTCCTGGAAGTAGTAGCTCGTATTTCTCTGGCTGTGTGACCTCCCTGAAAAGTCAGGGAACTCTCACTATTTTAGCATGCAATTAACGTTTACTACACTGAGGGGTATGACTATAAACTTTTAAATCTAAACTGATTGTCTACTTAGGCTAGGCTAAGTACATGCATAAATTTGTTCATGATGCTTTCACTTAGGCTTTTTAATAATGTCAAGTTTAAATAAATAAGAGATGAAGATATAAATTTGTGAAATACAGTAAACTTAATCCTATAATATTTCATACACCATCTATAGCCAAATTTTCAAAAAAGAAGAAAAAGGATGTTTTATTTTCTCATATTCTCCTTTAGAAGCATATCCTTTGAAGATCTGTAAAAATTAACCTTGCAGCATAATAAGAACATCAGGGCTTTTTATCTAGAGAAATGTATCCACAGATGAAGATGCAGGGTATAGAATGGCCTATCACGAGGACATTCTAGCTGTAGCTGGAACATCACTAGGTCAAAGAGAATCTTTTTCCACAGTATGGGATTTAGTTAGAAGCAGTCTTCTGACTGTATTTACCTGACCTATCTATTCACTGATCAAATTGTCAGTTAGAAATCCTTTTCTTCTCCCATTCCATCAAGCAGTGTTTAGGAGCTGATGTGCAGCCTTAGCAGATAAGGAAACAATGATTACTTGGGTGAGTATCTTGCTACAAAAACTCTTCTAATTTTTTAACTACCTTCATTTTCCATATCAGAGACGTGAACTTTCAACAGAGGTGAGAATTAAGTTGAATGAATGAGTATGTATTATCTCTACTACAGTGCCAACACATTATTTCTGCTTCTTTGAAGCTCAGCACTTTTCAGCGACACTAGCTGAAACTGGCTTCTGGAACTGAATTTTTTTTTAGAGCCAATGGAAACTCCTTGGTTTCTCAGACTGAAAAAATTAAGTCAGGGAAAATGCTGCAGCCTGCTCAAGTTCAGGCTGAGGGAGCTGGGGTTGTTTAGCCTGAACAAGAGGAGGCTCAGGGGTTATCATTTAGTCGACAAGGTGATCAGTTGAAAGTTGGACTTGATGACCTCAGAGGTCTTTCCCAACCAAAATGATTGTGTGAACCTGAAATACCTCGTAGTCTGGAAAACATATGTCACAGATCAAGATTTTTCAATTAGGATGTTCTCTTCAACATAATATGGTTTATATCTACTCACAAAGAAGTTAATATAGGCAGCTAAGAAGTAGGTTGAAAAATTATAACCGTTCTAGAAGATAATTATATTTATTTCTCCTGATCAAGAATGTACAGATTGCACTCTGAAAGGCAATTCATGCCAGACTAGCTAGATTAAAACAGGGTTCTACTGTTATGAATTAATTCTCTATTTACTTAAAACAAAAAACTGATTCCAGAATGACAGCTTGTTTTTTAACTTTGTTTTATAACCAAGTATTCAGTGAACAATTATGTACACTGAACTACGAAATATTGCATGAAAGAAGGAAACTCAAGGATTGAGTCACTATGTCGCATAAAGTTATGCTGAGCTTTAACATTAGGTTGAGGTTACCTAAGAGTCCCCCAAATACCTGAATTAACCCAAATCAGGATGTCTGATTAAACTCTACCACAGGTATACTGGAGAGTTTTCTGAGACAGAAATATCATTTATTTCAGTCTTCTGTTTAGTACAAGGTATATTTTCTAGATGAGGCTTCCATATTTTTGAGAAATATAAATTATTCACCCTAGCAGAAGGCCGGGATAAGAAATAAATCAAAGTAACTGTGTTATCTCCTCTTTAATTTCCTTCTTAATTTTATGGAGAGCTTTTCTTATCTTTTTCACCTCTCCTTTAGCAGAAATTCCAAGATCATCTTTGGTGGAGACTTGTGAAAGATGGAATATGCTTCGGTTGCCCTCACTTACTATATCTACTAGATAAGCCACCCTGTCAGATGCCATAAAGTCAATGAATCTTAAAATACCACTATAGACATTATTAGAACAATAGGCACCTCAGGCTACTTTAAAGAAAACCTTGTGGTGAGCCACAAATATGCTACATAGTCCCATGAAAACAGAAGCCAAGGAACACACAAAGGAAAGAAAAGATGGTTTTATTTTAACAGTTGTAGTGCAACCCATGCAGAAATAGTTCACTCTTTCCATGTCTGTACGTGTATACATTTTACATACCTTTATATACAAAGCATATTTCAAGTCTTCATCAAACACAGATGTTTAGGGATGAATATGAAGGGAACAGGAAGCAGAGAAGAGATGCAATAGGTCTTCTTTTAGAAAACAGACTCTTGTATACATTTTGTTTTTGTAGATATGTTATATGCCAGCATCTGTAAAATATCTGGGTGTCACGTAATTATTCTCATGATTAAACTAGCTCCAAAAGTGAAAAGTTCCTTCATTAGGAGAGTAAGTCTTAAAAGTACATTTAGTACTTAATTTTGAATTTAGAAATTGCATGACTGTTTTTCCCAAGTCACTGAGAAAAGCATCTGTGTCCTTCGAGCATATATTTCTATTCAGGTTTTTGGGTCATATCTGCAAGGACTTTTGTCTGGTATTTCATCAGTTAGAACTTCCCCAGATTTTTTCATATTCCTCCAGATGTCTGGAATTCTGCTTAAAAATTTGTGCCACAATTCAGCTTAATTTCAAGCTTTTGATACTGAAGAACTATTAAAAGATTGCATTAGGAAAATAAGTGGTCTGACTGCTCGATCCTTGATACTATAGAATTCTTTAGTGGGCTCCAGCTCAGCCTGTCAGTTTGTTCCTATTCCTACGGCCCATTTGCTTTGTCACTGTTTGTCCTACCTGCGCTCTAGGTTTGAGGAGCATCCACCCATGGCTCCAGCAAACTCAAAATCCTCCAAAGATGGATGGAAAAAATTATCTAATATCATTGTTATAGCCTTATCTTCTCTGAACTTTTCTTTTGGTCCCTAGAGGCCTTCTTGAAAGCACCATGCTCTGCTGAATCTGTAAAAGGGATTTATTACTAGTTTTTAATGCTTTTCCTAAGTGACTCTTCAAACTCTTTGTCACGCTTTATATATTTGCATTTAATCTCTAATGGTTCACTATATTTTCTGCTTTTTTCATTTGTACTTAAATTTAGCTTTTTGAGGAGTTCTTCTAATTCTTTAACTCTGTAATCCTGTACTTTCTGTTTAGCCATGGTGGCTCATTTTGGTCCCTCTAAAGGCCCCCCTTTCTCACCAATCATTACAGTATGACTATAACAAATTTTCAGGAACTAAATGTTAGTGAATGATAATACACTCTGCTATACATTTAACATAAACATGTTCTATTTCCTTGGATTTACACTTTCAAACACTTGAAATTAAATTCTAGCAAGTAATGTTTTACTGTGAAAGAGGGGTCACAGTGTATTTACACTACAGAATGAACAGGCTCAATAAGAAATTTGCTTATGAGCAACAAGTGTTTATAAAAATAAAAATAAAAATAAAAATTTAATCCAAGTAATGACTTTTTAAATTACCTTTCAGTAAATATGTTTCTTCCTCGCATAGGAAGCCCAAGTAAGCATGGCCTAAAATACAACCAAGGTGAAAATACTGTAAAAGCATAAAGATATGGAGGTGTAGGTTGACAGACAGGTAGATATGAGATAGGTAACAGAACCAGTCTCCTAATTCAATGTGTTAGAAAAATCTTGTGTCTAACAGCCTAAGAAGCTGTGACTACACTGGGTCAGATCATTCAGACTACTCCAGTAGCGACCAGCAAGGGAGCTAAGGGCCTCTCTCATAAAAAGCTTTACAGTTACTATAAACACAAAGCAATTCTTTTCTTTCATCCTGGAAGCAGATCTTTTTCCAAACTGATGCTTCAAGCAACTGCACTGCGGCATTTAGTCTACCAATATCTAGTTGCCAATCGAAGTCCCAATTTCTCTCCTTAGGAAGTACTTATATGTCCTTGGTATATTCCAGTTACAACTAAATATTAAACTATCCCACATAATATTGCAGAAACTGACCAGGAGTATATACATGTGGATGCTTCATAGAATGGCTTGGGTCAGAAGGGACCTTAAAGATCATCTAGTTCCTGCTGCCATGGGCAGAGACACCTTCTGCTGCACCAGGTTGCACAGAGCCCCATTCCACCTGACCTTGAACACTTTCAGGGACCGGTTCCACTGCCTCATCACCCCCACAGTAAAACATTTCTTCTTGTTATCTAATCTAAACCTACTCTCTTTCAGTTTGAAGCCATATTAATACACACATGCTGTTGCAGTGTGCCATGGCCGGTGCCACGGCCAGCAATACCAAGTGGACCAGCAGGTGCATTAATTTGATACCCATGCAGGGTATGCAGATCATATCCCCATAATTGGCCACCGCCATCTCCTCCCCTTCTCCCCTATTTGGTTCTCCCTCTAGAAAGTTCTATGTTCCTCGATCCCCCATTGGCCCATGTTATTTCTCCCCTCCCACATTATTCCCCATTGGCTTTGTGCCCCTTTTCCCGCCTTAGTACAACCCCCGTATCCCTGCATTATTGGCTGTTTCATATTTCCCCCCTCCCTTTTTTTTGTAGGGGTATAAAACCCCTGTCAAAGGTATTTCTTGGCTTCTTCGTGCCCTTCCCTGGATTTCTGTTGGACCCTTACCCTCAATAAATCCTCTCCTTTTCCACGAAGAAGTCCCTCCGCTTTCTTTCCGCCTCCTCCACGCGCCCTTACCACTGGTGGGTCGGGTGAACCCGTGCTGGAGCTTTGCTGACCCTCCTGTGCCCTGTGAGTAGCCTCCTTCATCCCCTCCAGTGTGGGCGGGTGCCCAGTGCTTGTGGTCACCTTGCTGGCTGGACAGACAGCGCCGTGGCAACATGCCCTCATAAATAGTCTCCATTTTTCCTGTAGGCTCCCTTCCAATACCAGAAGGTCACCGTTTGGTCACCCCAAAGCTTTCTCTTCTCCAGGCTGAACAATCCCAGTTGTCTCATCCTTTCCTCATAAGAGAGGTGTTCCATTTCTAATCAACTTGGTGGCCCTCCTCTGGAATTGCTTCAATAGGTTTAAGTTCCTTTTGTATTGGCGACCCCAAAGCTGAATGCAGTGCTGCAGGTGAGATCTCACCACAGCAGAGCAGAGGGGCAGAATCCCTTGCCTTGACCTGCTGGTCACACTTCTTCGGATGCAGCCCAGGACATGTTTGGCTTTGTGGGCTGTGAGTGCACATTGTTGTGTTGGGTACAGCCTCCTATCCACCAGCACCCCCAAGTCCTTCTCCTCAGGGCTCCTCCCGATCGGTTCATCCCCCCAGCCTGTATATCAGGGGTTGTCCCAACCTAGGTGCGGCATTTGTACATCATGATTTAGTTAGAAGCTTGTGTTATGCTCCACAAGTTATCAGAGCATTTATTGAAAGGATTTGGTTTTGGATTACCCAGTAGTCTACAGAGGCACAATCTGGATGCTACAGCTTTTACTGCAAAAAAACAAAAAGAAATCACATACATTTTGTTAAAGAATGGGCAAGCAGTAATTTAATTTTTTTCCTTCAAACTAAAAAATTCTAGATAGAAAAGTAAAAAGTTTAACCTAAAATAACAGCAAATAAAATGTAATTTAAAGTCAAATCACAATGACAGAGGAAAAAAAAGTAATTCTACTGAAAAAGTCATGATTTTAAATTGCTTAGAGCCGTGCAATCAGTTTGCAATCCTTTTATTTTTCATTAAATGAGGACTGGAGAAATTACGCACAAATTGTAAAAATAATTGTGTTTAACATCAGCAAAACTTGTAACAACAATTTAGATTTTAACTTTTCTGTTTTAGTATCATTTGTCTTAGATATGCAAAACTATGTTGCTCTGAAAACATCTACCTCTTTGAAGCTGGGGCTGTTATTCTAGGAAGGAGCTTCGGTGATAAGGCAGATCTACTGAACATAGTCACTGCCTGCTGCACGTGTTGCCCCTCCAGCTGATCAGAAGTCTTCCCTGTTGACACGCTGGTCTGTCTTCCTTCATCTTTGTCCCTGAGGAGAGGACACAGCCACCAAAATCCAGTCTCTTGTCACAGCCTCTTTGGCACACCCAAACCGCTGAAGGATGATACAAAGCATTTAGTCTCCAAGGGCTTACCCCAGCTCTCCTCAGAAGCATGTCACTGTTACGCAAGCAACATGTGAGAACCTGAACATTGCTAATTTTGGTCATTCCCAGGAAAGATTCTATGCTAGAACATTTGTTAAAGAAATACGTAAAAGTCTTTCCCCGTTTCTTCTTTCAATTTAACATGATTTTAATTTGTGTAATTTTATGAAAATGAACAGGGAAAAATTAAGTCCGTTGGATGGCTTCATGCTGGCAAATACATTAGTCAAAAGCAGAGTCAAACCTTTCAGAAGCCCAGCTGCTTTAAAAGACTACACAGAGCTACTCAACTGATGTTGGGCAATTATGGGATAATCTTCAAGTTGCTCATAGCTAAAAATTAAATTAAACCCTAGAAGCATAAAAGAAGAAATGAAAATCTGACACAGGTTATTACTGTATTCCATCTCACGGTTTTTTAAGAACTTCATCTAATGACTATTTAATGTGTGAGGACGGCTCAAAGTTATTTCAAAGGGATTGCTGTCATATGGGGGCAGATGCTGGATCTTTGGCACAGATGTAACAAGAAGATGCGTGTTTCCCCTTGTGCCCTGGAGACACAGTGCCTCAGTCTTGATGCATCTCTATATCCGTGCCTAAGCATTTCAGCTTTTTATGTGCATTGTTCAAGACTGCTTGCTGAAGCAAAACTTCATGTTTCATAGGCATATTTGTGGGTAAGCAAACCCTTTTACTGATATGGAGCTCCAAAGATTTGGATAGTCAAAACTGTATTCCTCTCTAGCCTTTTTTCCTCCCAAGCACATTAAAATACCAACATATTAGAAGCTTCTAAAATTTCTTAGGCATAGATGCAGCCATCTTTTCAATTTTACTATAAACATAAAGATAGGTGGGTGGCCTATTTCTTCTGAAATGACTTAATTTTATGGAAATCATCTACTGTAATCAAAGATTTGTGACTGGATTTTCAAAACTGTCAGAAGCCAGAGTCCCAGAAATGTTCACACAATGTCTTTTGTGACCACTTAAACTAGAGGTATTTTTACTCTTGTTGTTTAAAAGGTACATCCAACCACTTTGAGTAACTATTGAAATATCTTTAGAAGTTTGGCCTTTAGACATTACTCACATTGGGAACTAACTTCTCATTTATAGACTTAAGATGTGTCTCTAAAGTAAACTACCCCAAAATTGATGCATCTTGGATGAAATTAATTTTGTTTTAAATCTCAGTCCTTGGTCGCACCCCTGACCAACAACAAAATGATCTACAATACAGGTGTAAGGAAATGCAGCTCTCAGGTCCTGCCGAGTTTATAAAATTGTTTCCTTTTCTCCTCAATTTTATTACCCAAAAGTCAAACATCACAAAATGTAGAGTCACTCCTATCTTTGACAAAGACTTTTAATCACTCTGTCTACAGTGATACATATGCATTCAGTTTATAATGTTTGCATTCTGAATAATAATTATTTTAGCTATATTGCTCATAACATCATCATTGACAAGGTGGTGTTAGGTCACAGGTTGGACTGGATGATCTCAAAAATCTTTTCCAATCTAGTTAATTCTGTGACTCTATTAAAATGCAATCATATCTGAATTTCAACAACATAAGAAATCTACCAAATAATATTAGATATACAGAAACACTATTTCTGTAAAATGGTGGGATGTTAATTGCACAGTATCTCTATACCTTTTAAACACCAAGGAAATGAACAACTGAAGGATCAGAGGTAGACAGTCTGCTCAAAGATTCTCCTTCCTGAGAGCATACAGATAAAGGACAACTGTAGCTACAGGCAAAGCTTCCTTTACTAACGTTACGTAGGTGGGAGATGTCAGCCTACATTTCCATAGACACACTAATTATCACTAGCTAATAATGTCTTCCTTGGAGATACTCATCAGTGTCTTTTTCTATTTAATGACTCTAAATTATTTAAGGTAATCTTGATTTAGCACTATCTCCCGATAACTGATTTCTTAATTTATTCACAGCTAAATGATGATTTAAAACATGTTAATAATTACTAATTTTTAATAACTTGACTTTATTGACAGACATTCAAGTTTCAGAATTTGCCCATTGGAACACTTAATAATTTTTTCAGATGACGTTCCCACTATATTCTTGATTATCAAAAGTTGGAAGGGAGAAATTGTCATTAAAGTTTTAGTTGTGGTATTGATGTACACCTTCCTTACGACACATTCCTTGACTAAAGCAAACAATTAGATACTTTTAATGGAAGCTGCAGTATCTTTGTTTAAGGCACTACTTTATCTTGTTTATGCTTTTCAACACATGCAGAAAATTTAATTTAAATGTAAATTTATCTCATTTTTCAGTTTCAACTTGTAGAACAGTGTCACAGATCTTTTTAGGTCATGTGCTTAGGAAGGAAATATCTTGACATGGGTAAACACAAAAAGTAAGTAGAACTGCAAATTTCTGTAGCGACGATGTTTGAGCTACATTTACATATCGAGAAAATGCTGGGGAAATGGGAGAACCTAGGCTGCTTAGTACATATATCAATAGTTTTAATCAAATATGAATGAAGCTTTAGATAAAAGTACCTTTTTTGTCACATCTGTCTTTTGGAAAGATTAATTCCTGTACCCTTTGTTTTCTCATGAATATACAATATATAAGGAAATGAATGCATAAGGTAACTCTTTTGATACTTTGGACTATATCTACTTACATTAATGCTGGTGCATAGTAGATGGAGAATCAGGATTCCAAAGAAAAATATTCTATGACCTTGAGATCAACAGCTCTGAGTGAGTGTTGCAGACAGGCCCATTATTCTCCAAGATACAAGCAATGAAAACAAACCAATGCTCAACTAAGATAAACCCTTTGACTTATCAGTCCCACAAGGCTAGAAGTAAAAACCTTTAAAACTGTATCTTATAAACTTCTTCAAATAATTTTTGATTGATTCCATTTGAAGATTTGCCTGAATCAAGACCACAGGAAAAACAGTATACCTAAGTATCACAGAGATCTCATTAAGCAAAGATCCTGAGCAGGGACTTGACAGAAAAACTATGGAGTCTGTCCAAAGAGCTGTGCTGTGGGTTGAAAGCTGAATAAAGTTCATAATTTGTGATTTACCATTTCAGTGTTTAGACTGGAGCAAAAAGAGCAACTTTAAATTAGTCAATAAATTATTCTTTATCAGTTTCTAAAATCTGAACAGCCAACCAGTAGGGGAAATGCCAACTCCTGAGCTTCATATTAGTGCAAAATAACATA
Organism: Falcunculus frontatus; assembly: GCA_013398115.1. Lineage (NCBI taxonomy): Eukaryota > Metazoa > Chordata > Aves > Passeriformes > Falcunculus > Falcunculus frontatus. The sequence goes on along the minus strand of VZRV01005553.1, from coordinate 1,863,703 downwards.
TTTTTAAGTCAGGTATGCAGTGATGGGTGGACTGCTTTGAGATCAAAGCTGCAGCTCTGAATACAGAGCAAAGTACTGACTTCACAGATTTTGCAGTTATTATGACAAATTACTCATAAGCTAATAGGCGTAGATTTAGGATGAGTAGTATAAAAAAACCCTGCAACATCTAAAATGACACTCTGACTTCTAACACATCTACCTACCTAAGGTCAACCTCTGGCTAGTATTTCAAGGTTGAAAAAAAGACAAAATACACCATCAATTTGCCCACTGATTAAAAACATACTGTTGAGGAAATGATCAAGTTCAACTTTTGAACACATCATTTTCTTAAAATAGCTAAGAACACCTCTGTGTCAAAATAGCAACATAAAAGTTTTGCCTGAGGCTGGATATATCTTACCAGGATGAACATCTTATGCTAATGAAACAAGTGATGTACAGAGGAAATAAAAGTTGAATATCAGAATTGCTTTAGACATGATCACTAAGTTTACTAGCAGAAACAAAAAAATGAAAGAAAGAAATCTAATGCATTCTGAAAACTCTTTTTCCTATTTCTTTTCAAAAGAAGAAAGAAAAAGAGACAATGAAATATTCACAGTTGTATTTCTGTTATACCTACACATAGGAAAATGCATATAAAACTCCTTCCTGTAACTGCCAATGAAATGCTGTGTCTGAGCACCCAAAACTTCAGGTGTTGATTTAAGACAACGTGAATATCCCTTTAAAGTCACTACATGTTTTGAAAAATGTCACTGTGTATCTGTGCCTCACTTAGCATTATATCAGTCCTGTCCCTGAATGTGTACTGTAGGGGCAACATAACTGGAAACATTCAGAATCTGCCACTTTTTGTCAAAGTCTCCAAGGAAAAGATAGCTCTGATTTTGTTTTTCATAGAAGGAGGAAAAAATCCCAAATTTCAATCATTTATTTGGAAGATATAACCGTGTTTAGGGAAAAAAATGGAATACTCATTATTGGTAAAATTTCCTGGCTAAAGCTTATCTATCTAATTTAGGACCAGCTGCTACAAAATGAAAGTAAAGCCAGCCTTCAGCAATTTCTATAAATGCTTTAACCAGAAAAGTGTTAAGTAGTTACTTATAGAAATAAATACCAAGTCAAATTACACAAAGCAATATTACAGTTAAGTATCTCAAAATTAATGAATTTTAACCTTGTACACATTGTAAAAGGTGCTTTAATTATTCACGTAAAAAAACCTACATGCCTAATTGCCCTTTCCAGAAGTATTTCTGTACTTACACACTGACAGGAGAAAAAAAATGTGCTTTATGGGACCTATCATAAGTAAGTCCTGCAGATTCAATCAGCCTCTGCAACCTGATTATATATGTTGTTAAGGATATCTGTAAACTCTTTATTTACTCTGATAAGAAATAGGCTGTATCAAAACACCTACAACACAATTAATTGCTTGGCTTAGTCTCTGAAGAAATCTTGAGCCTGAAAAAAAATTAATAAAGATTACTTTTAAAAACATCATTAAGCAAATCCTTACAACTAGTTGTTTTCTCCAGTACAGAAGCAGAATAAGGTGTTCTGGTCTTTACCTTAATATTAGAATGTAGTTAAGTTCATACTCCTTCAAGCACTGCAACATCTCAACTGACAGCGGCACGAGAAACTACCTTCCACTTAATTAGGATAAGATTTGCAAATACAAGGTTTAAGAGGTTAGCCTACATCTAATTACCAGTTTTATGAGTTCTCAGTGAACAAAAGGAACATTTCTTAGGTGTGCTGCAATGGCATTTTCCCTATAAAATGGCGGAAAACATTTAAGAATGAATGGAACCATTAAATACACCTCTTTTTCACCTGTAATTTAAACAATAGTAAAAATAAATGAGGCGGTCATCTGGAGAGGTGACAGTTGATGTTCAAGCTGACTCCTCAGTGGCACCAGTGGAGTAGTGGTTGCATATAAGATAGAAAGGTGAGTCAGGGAAAAGACATTAAATGCAAGTTTAAAACATTTTATTTTAGAACAGGTTCCTGTAATAAACTCTAAAAAGGAATCTGAGAACATATTTGTTGCTAACTTTATGCCTCTTGCGTATAATTTTCTGCTTAGCAACAATTGCTGTAGATATTGTCAGGTTTTGTCCAAAAAAAATCATTATAACTATTTTAAGTATGAAACTTTTAAGTATGAAACTTAAGGGGGTGAAATCTCAAATTCAAAGTATTTTCATGTAGGCACAATTTTCATGATGAAAAACATTAATTCTGAAGAATTTATCCTTAGATTTTGCTGGCCACAAAGTTCTCTATTCAACATATCCTGGAGCCCTTTCTCAATATAAATAGATAATAGTGGGACACAGGGTATTTTTCTCCAGCTAATAGAGAGCTCACACAATAAAGCAGTTTGTAAATTATTCTTGGAAATGGACAGCTTTGTAGCTTTTGTCAAAACAGGGCAGGAAAAATAAAATTGTGTGCGTTTTCACAGAGAAACAGTAAGAGGAGTGGATGTGGAACATTCAGTATATGCTTTTGACACTGTTAAATTGCAGGAGAGAGTTTTAGAGTCTGGTCATGAGAATGTGGTGAATAAATTACTTCCATTAATCAATTGTTAAGAATTGGTATGTAAATTACTATGCAAACTTAATTAGCTTCTTCTCTATTTTTAGTCTTTAAAACCCCCCCACTTTAATAATATATATCCTCTCTTTTTTTTTTTTTTTTTGTACAGCAAGTTAAAGGAATTATCTTTATTAATATTTGATTTGGCATGAAAATATTAAGGTAACCATGACAACAGTGTCAGTAGTAATAAATCAGCTGAATTACAATAATGACAATATGTAAGCAATGGAATGGGAGCCTTTAAGGGAGCAGCATGTTCTGACCCAGTATAACTATTATGAGCACTCCCTGGCTTATGCTTTCTTTCATTTCTGATAAAGGCCCTTATTCCCAGAGGTGCTGCATGTAATCAAGCTTTTAACGAAGTGGGATGAGCCAGAGATATGTGTAACAGCCATTCAAATTCATGTAGATAAGAAAGAACACACTGCTATAAGCCAGAGTTTTTTAGTCATGTTTTTGATATAAGCCATTATGGACAGAAGAATTCTATGCTGTAATAGTTGCAGCATTTGAGTAAATTCAGATTGGTCAGCAATTTTATTAAAATATACTGTGCTCCATCAGAAATACACTTAATAGTCAAACTTCCAAGTCTCAGGAAAGCAAACATTGAAAAGAGGTTCCTAACACTGGAAACATAACATGCAGTGAGTCCCAGGATCGTTGGTCTGTGTTCCACTCTTCCCCAGTCCATGGAATTCCCTGATCATTTGTCTTGTTCTGCTTGGAGAAGAGAAGATTGAGGGCAGTCTTCAACATCTTGGATGGGGGCAGTAGAGGAAAGGTGGTAATCTCTTCTCTCTGGTGACCAGAAATAGGACACAAGGGAGAAGGGTGAAGCTGCATCAGGTGACATTCGGACGGGAATCTAGGAAAAGGTTGTTCACTAGATGGGTGGTCACAGCATGAAGCCTTCCAGAGTTCAAGCAGCATCTAGATGATGCAGTCAGTTATATGGTTTAGTTCTAGGTAGGTCTGAGAGCAAGAGGCAGTTGGACTCAATGATCTTTACGGATCCCTTCTAGCTCGAGAGATATGCTTTGATTGCATGATTATTGCTTGCATAGGCTCAAGTGGGAAAGGAGAGCCTATGAGAAAGAGCCTTTTGTGAATTTTAGGATTTTTATTCTTGACTGCTTTGAATGCAAGGTTTCAGTGTTGCCACAGGGTAATGAAACACAACTTATTAAATTTCAAATAAATTTCTCATTGTTTTTAAATGAGGCATAGGGAAAATATGTTCAGCTTAATATTGTCTTCAAATTTTTACGGCCATCTCTAAATGAGTTGCAACATATTACCTAAGTCTGATTGTTCATTAATCATTATTGTGGAAATAGCTTGCATAGCACATGATTCTTCTAAAGTTATGGAATAATTGAGAAAAAAAGTAAACAACCTTTTTTTTTTTTGGTCATCTAGCTAGTCCAAACTGCACATAGAGGAAGAGTGGTTTTGTCCTACCAAGGTAATGGAACTGAATAGTCTGGTAGACAAGAAGACATTCTGCAGGGGAGCAGAAAGCCCTAAGTTGCCTTCATCCCATGCTCTGACCGTCCTTGTTGTCAGTCACACAAACACATATACATACCCATCCCTGAGCACAATCTCCTTGACTTCCAGACAACAGGAGTCTTCTCCCTTTTCTGCAGAGATGAAGATGAGCGACACAGAGACACCTGCACAGACTGACAATAGATTCTACTTTTCAGCTTCCCTGAAACAACTGGAAATCACTGAGATCACTGCTAATTAGGTGGTCAGTTAAGTATTTAATATACGTCCAGCTTTTGACCTACAACAAAACAAAATAAGAATGAAAGCATACCTAAAAACTGTATTGTGATTACTTACCATCCTGTTCAAGGCACTAGCTGAACAAAATACACAATATTACCTAAAAAATAATCCTATGTCAAATGAAAATTTCCTACTTTTCATAAGGGAAACCCAAAGCTTTAGAATATAAGAATGATATTTCTGTGTTAGAGAAACTTTAGGGCCTTGCTTTTTGTAAATATTTTCTCATCATGCTTTACCAGCTTACGTTTGGATTATATGACTTTTGGTATGTTTATAGCATGGACAGAGACTAAATGAATTAATTTGTTTTGTATTATGAAAATACTTTGTATATAGAAATAGAAAATTTGATAGGAACAAGCTAGTCACATTCTGAAAGAAAATCGTGGAACTTCAGCTGCAGCTTGTATGCGGAAGATTATACACAGGGCTGATCTTTCTTTCACATTATAAAGAAATTTCTGAAGTTGTTTCCAGATTTTTTTTCTACCTTGCAATTGAATGCAGGTCATTCCTTCAGAGGAAGTCTCTAGAGTTTAGATTACAGCTCCTCTATACAATAAAAGAAAAAAACCCAGCACCAACAGCAACAAAAAAACACCTATGACTCCAGTCAAAGGGGTTTCTCCAGCTTTTATCTGACCATTTTTCAACACTTTCTTTCAGCTTAAATAACATTAGTGCTAGACTAATTTGAACGCCACCCCCTCTTCCATCTTCTGCTTTCACCTCATAATGGCGCTTAGACCAATACACAAGATGACTCAGAGCAGTTTTCTACTTTCTTGGTGCAGGAGTGATTGTCTGTGGGAGTGTGCATTTATGCATGAGAAAGGGAAAAATGATCCCAGAAAAGGAGGAGGAGGATAAAAGGGAGTAAGATGCATCAAAATGGCATTACAGAATTTCAGCTCTAAGACAGTTTGCTGGAGACTGAACTGTGGGTGATGATATCCAGGTTCATCTATATGTAACAAAGCTCATGAATATGTAGCTCAAATCTTGTATTTAGTTACAAAACATGTAATTTCCATTGAATCCAATAAAACAGGAGGGCTGAGAGGCCAAATCCTCCCAAAGAGGAAGACACACAAGTTTTAATTCTCTAGCGAACTCCAGTGAAGTATAATACATACAACAAGAGTGCCTACCAATATTCCTAGCTCTGCATTTTTAAGCAGTGAAGACAGTCAGTATTCCACACAGCAGAGCAGAGGATAAAGTTCCCTTAGCAAATAAAGCTATGATAACTGGAACTAAAAAAATACAGACATGGAGAAACAACACAACACAGGCCAGTCCAAGGCTGTATTTGGTTTATTAGCCCTCCAAAGATAGAGGAGGGCTTTGTTGCACACTTCAGTAAGACACTTTTTTTCTTTTCCTTCACCCTACTCAGCTGTTTAAGAGTGATAATTACTTTCTCACACTAAGTTCAGAACACAGGTCAAAAGACTCACCATTTCAGTTTAGCAAGCATGTCCAAACAGACCAAGAAAGTTAGTACATGGGAAAAGGAGAGCTCTTTTTTCTAAGTTAATTGATTTTGCTGAAGGTAGCAGGGAGAAAAGACGGGATGGGGATTTAGGAACACCTGACAATTAAAAAAAAAGCAGAAACACAAATGACAGAGGATTTTCATTAATTGGGTGATCACATTGAGGTGCTTTAAAATGCGAATAGCTCTTAGCCCTTCCCCGAGTCAGAGGTTTTTTAATGTTTAAGAGCATTTAGCCCCTTTTTTCTGGTAAGGCATTTTAAGATTCCTTTATACCATGTATCCACATGCTTTGTAAGGTGATATGTTTGCTTTTAATTTTTAGCATTGAATTCATATTTTTCTTGTATCAGTAACAATTTCTCAATTTCTTACAAATTGTTTCCATTCAATTTGATCCACTGTGAGCTCTCTCTAGTTTTGTTCTTTCTACCATTTTTTATATTTGCTCTTTTAGCTTCACAGAATTTCACCTTCTTTTTCTACTGTATCTAAAAGGTCAGCTCTTATAAGAGCATAGCACTGTCCTTTGTTTTGTTTTGGGTTTTTCTTTTGTAAGAAATATCCAAAATACATATTTGAATCAATATAAAAAGATTTAAATAACTATTGCCAAGGAAAGGTTTTTGGGAGTTCTTTTATGGGATTCACAGAGAAGAAATAATGTTGAACTATGGAAAAAGGACATGATATTTTGAGACAGTGTCACTGTGTTCCATTCTCCTCTAGACAGAATGACAAACTTTGTCTGGGATAAAGTTAGGTCAGTTGGAGAGAAAAAGAAAGGGGGCATCCACTTTATTCCAGATATATCATCATGTTCTACCTCATCTTTAATATCTACTTGCCCTTAGGTGCAAAACGGGAGATTTCACAGAGTGCTCATTGAAGGATTTTTCATTTATCAGGAGCACTGGATAAACTCTGAGTGAGAACTACTATTGTGAGTAAGATGAGCAGAAGTTATCCCACACTGCAGTTCAAATGGGAATTAAGAGAATACATCAGGAATGGGATATTCAAAGTATTTGTTTTTCATGACATTTCATAATGTCTACCAGAAACAAATAATCATGTTTCTTGAGGATCTTGGTATTTCATATTTAGCACTTAACGTAATTTGATGTTTAAGAAATAAGGTATTCCAGGGTGGAATAGGTTTATCTAGAATTCTTCTTGAACGTGTATTTTAACAGGATAGATATTAGCATTTATACATCCTTATTCACATATATTGCCTGCTTGTTTAACTCTTGATTTGGTATGGAGTCAAGACTGATGCAACAATATTCTTTAGGAGTATTTCCTTTCCTTCAAGTTAAAATATTTAGTATTTCCTAATTCTCAATTTATTTGGAGAAATCTGGAATCAGGGAAAAAAATTATATATAATATATATATACATTTTTATATATGTATAAAAAACTTAGATGAAATCTTCCTGATTGGAGATTCATTTTTGCACATAGAAAAGTTTATGAACTGAATGAGTTCTACAAAACTGCAACTCTAAACTGCAGAGGAACCAAGAATCATTTTAGCTACAGGAAACATTTGACATTCATTATTTCTGGCGTATCCCGCCACTCTTGTCCTTTTCAAAGAGCTCAGAAGAATTTGTATTCATAATGATAGCTTGAATGACCCTACTTGTAAAAATAAAATCATAGAAGAAACAAGAAAGAAAATATCGTGGTTTTTATGCACAAGATTTCTGCAACACAGGAAGGAAAAAAATATCAACCTGATGCAAGAAATGTCTCTGTGATAAGATGGGTTACAAAAAAAGCTTTTGTTCTCTCTTATTTTTGTAGTCATTCAGCAGTGTATAGGCACAGTGTCAGCAGCTTCAGGTTTATATTTGTTAGGGTTTTTTTTTAATTTAATGGTCATGAAAATGTGCATGTCATTAGGACTATCTTTCAAACTACAGGGCCATTTTATTTTAAGAGGAACTGGGTTTTAATAATAAAATAGTCAACATTTTTCTAATGCAACTCCAAAAAAGGTCTCTTGACAGAGTATATTTCTACAGAATTAGGTTTCTACTCATTTATTTCATAAAACTATATCTATTTTTATGTTATTTTCAGAGTACCAGTTGTCCCAATTAATGATTTTTACTTATTAGGAAGTGCATGAATTACAGCCATTTATTTTAAAATTCTGTTTTAAACACTATTTCCAGCCCTCTAAGTAGGTTAGGAAATGAGTGAATTTATTCCCCTTTAGGGTCTGAAACTTTATAGCAGACTTCAAATGGAAAACATAAAGAAGTCTCAAAAAAACAGGACTTTACTGAAATAAAATTTCTCATATAAGAAGCATTATATATGTTGAAGCATTACATGTACTGAGGTTGGTCCTTCCACCTTACTCATTAGAAAAAAACCAAACAAACTAACCACACCAATATATATATATATCTTTCTCTTTCACTTGTATTTTTGTCTGTTGCAATTACTATTTCATTAAACCTGGAATTTTTTACCTCTTTGCATTAGAATGACCTTGGCTATATAAGAGATGTTACAATGTTCTGATTAACTAATATTATATGCAGTTTCCAGACAACTGTAGCAACATTTCCTTCAATAAAAATATTGTTACATATAGCAACTACAAATCAGACTCGGATCACAACTCAGTGACTTCTTTTATAAGCAAAACACTCCACAGTTAATATCATTTCCATTTTGTCAATGTGTAAATCATTCCTTTCCAAGGAAGGCTACATACTAAACTAGGTAATGCAGCGTTCAGAAAATATGCCATTCAAGAATGTGGTTTTTCTAGATCAGCAGGAAAAAGTTTGCAGCTCTGCATATCAAGAGCTTTATCTCAAAACAAGCTTTGAGTAGTCAAGTGATTCCTGCTGAATGGGAGGAAATTTGCAAGGAACCATCTTGGCTATTGCTTTAAGCCCCCCCCATTGCACTGGTCACAATGGGTAGAAATTGAGTGAAGGCAGTCCTTTTAAATCACTGCCATTAAACACAAACCCCTCAGCAGCTCAGTATACCACTGGAAGAAACCACAGGTATTAGCAATGACTTGGGGAACTTGCTGGATGTGAATGCCATGTTGGTAGCTGAGGGGTAGTTTTATTTTTCATTTCACCACAGAGACAAAAGCAGTAACCTCTGAGAACTTCTTAAAGACAATTCAGAATGTAACACATCAGTAGTAAAGCTTATCTAAAATTTAGATTTTGAAGAAATATTCAGAAACAGAAACATTTTTAAATGCCTTGTCAGAAGTTGAATTATCCATTATTAGTCATCGCTTCCATACTGAGACAGGGAGACGGTATCTCCATTTAATCTGTGAAGTTATCAAAAAGAGTCTGGGTAAACAGAATCCCTTTACAGTGAGTTAAGGACTAGTTATCTTTTCATCCTTGTTTCCCACTTGCACTGCCTCCCTGCCTGTCCATCCTTATTCCAGAATAAAAATTTGGTTTTGGTAGTCACTTTCAAACCCAATTAAAACCAAACAATCCCTACAGTTTCATTAAAAACTATCAGAGTGGAGAATAGGGTTCCAGATTAGTGACTCTTCCCCAAGTTAAGCAAAAGGCTACTGTGTTATTTCATCTCTATCAGACATCACAAAACCAGCTTGAGAAAGAGCAGATGTATGAAGCAGGGAGATGCACTTTATGATATTCCAGGCCCAGTAAACAGTCCAGTCATGACATAAAAGAGCTTGGGAAATGAGGTGTTATAAATTCCATTACTCATGAAGCTCTTTAGAGATTAATTCGTTTCAGTGACCCTTAGTTTTATCAGGTCTTATCATTTAGCCCTATTGATAAATGTGATATATTATAAATGCTATGTTAGCTTAGACTTGAATGCCTTAAGTGTTTCAGTGACGTTATCCTAGGTGACTTCCTGATTTAAAGACATAAAACAAAACTGCTTCAACAGGCATTATAGTTTCCATTTATGCTGGAGAACCACACACACATTTATAACTGCACAAAGTAGGACACATTTTAGCCACAGCTAAAAATATATATATTATAAATAGGCCCCACAGAGCAGCCACTGGGAAAATAAACGCAGCTATACTTCCATCAGAAAGACCTTCTTCATAGAAGTGTATTGTTTCAAGGGAAGGGCAAAGCAAATAATTATTCAGTCCAGACTTAGCATGGGACCTCTGTACTGTCCACTGCAGTCAGTTCAAGAGCTTCATCACACTTTCTTTCTACTCAGCTTACTGCTCTCCATTGTGTATCACGTTTCACACTTTAATTCGTTAAAAATGCTACCCTGAATGTTCCCCATAGACGCTTCTGTGCTCTTGCTGCAACTGCCACACAGCAAAAACAACCTGTGGGCATCCACATCATCTCTACTTCCTTTTCTAGCAAAATCCACATGTACCTTTTCACCTACAAGCATACCTAGTCTATTCCATAATCATAGCTGTTTTGCTGTTATTTTGCATTGATAATTGTCTTCCACTACTGACAGAAGTATCCTTGGATTCATTAATCCTTTAGGCCCCACGTATACAGCTTCTAGCATAATGGGTCAGAGAAGATGAGTTGACGAGGGTAAAAAAATGGTTCAAAAAAACCCAATGCTCTACTTGTTTTCACACCCAAACAACTGACAGATTGTATGTATCCATACTCACTACTACACTGTTATATGTATGTGAACAATTCCACTAAAGGAAAAAAGATCATTTACTATGGCAGAAATAAGTATTTGCATAGTGGCAAGCATTTTTGTTTGGCATATAAGGCGCTAATATTTTCCCAAAAACCTTTTTCCAAGGTCCATTCTTATTTGTTTTTACTCTTTCCTGCTCTTCCATTTATGAATCATCATTCACAGTCAAAATAATGGTAGTTTTTTATCTGAGGAAGGGAAGGAAGGAAGGAAGGAAGGAAGGAAGGAAGGAAGGAAGGAAACGAATGAATCAGTCTTCTCTCTGGATTGTCTAAGTCTCTCAGCTGCTGAGTGTGTTACAGCAGCTACTCCAGAACAGGTCCATGACTATAGCGCTGACCTTGCCTTTAGGAGCAAGAGCTCACTTCTGCCAGGTTCTCTGTATTCAC